>PVIY010000860.1:0-104151 GCA_004026745.1 Myrmecophaga tridactyla
GTTGGCTGGAGAGAGAGGCCACATCTGAGTAACAAAAGAGGCCCTCCTGGGGGTGACTCTTAGGCCTAAATTTTAAGTAGACTTGACCTATCCTTTGTGGGGTTAAGTTTCATATGAACAAACCTGAAGACTGAGGGCTCAGCTTATAGCTTTGGTTGTCCACACTGCTTGTGAGAATATCAAGAATTCAACTTGGGGGCAAAAATAAAATCTTAATAACTGATCATAATTGATACAGAACTATTTCCAGGAATAATAGTATTTTACATTATTGAAATAATACTGATATATTAAATAATATCATCTATTTTAGGATCATTCTAGCAGACAACACCTTATTGAAAATTAACAAATCTTTATTTGTGGAATTTTAGTTATTTTGGTAGATTGGTGGGGATATATTTAGTATAATATTTAGCATATTTGATACAATAACTTTAATGTCTTATTTTCACAGTATGGAGAACACTGTGTGAAATAGTATTCCTTCTGTGAGTAATCAGAAGTTAATGTAGTTTCTTTTTAAATTGTCTGTTAGCTAAATTAATCTTAGTTCCATTTGCCCCTTATAATCAAAATTATATTTCCTCCAATCCATGACAAATTAATTTCATTGGAAGCTGGAGTATCCTTTTGAGTCTTAATTTGTTTAAAACTAGGAAGAGGCGTGGCAATTTAAAAAAGTGCAAAGATGCACTTTTACTCATTTAGCTGAACTAGATTGCATTATAAGATTGTTTTTCTTGTATAATGAGGCTTTAAAATGGTAATAAACTCAACATTTTTCATTTTCATTTCCATCACTGCTCTGTTTTCACCCTTAGTAAGTAAAAGTGTAACGGAAATACATTAAATTCTCTGATAAGATTCTGCAGCTATTGGTCTTAAACTCTAGGGAAACATAAGTCCCTAATTACAGTTTATCAGTTGCAATTAACTCTCCAAACTATTCCCAAGATGTACTTATGAAAAGGAAAAAGAGTTGTTAATAAATTTTAGGGAAGATTGACAGCTCTTTCCATAGCTGTCAAGGGGCTGCTATCATCCCGTGAGAGAAAACCTCTAACCACATTTGGGAAGTCTTTAACATATAGTAGTTTTTATTTTCCTAAGGCAGACTCAGGGTTCAGGTTCTTGTACAACCCTTCACATCCTTTGGAATTTGGCTGCTGTTGGGCATAACGGCTGTGACTGCCATTGAGGAGTTTAGGTCTATAATTGTAGGAGTTCCTACTGAGTGTGTCGAGTGTTCCATTACCTGGAGTTAAGAACTCGGGTCAGGGCAGAGAGAAGCCAGAAGACTGTCACTATATATCAGAGAGGCAGGAGAAAGATGAGATGTAGGCTTTAGTGTGAAAACCAGGACGGAGTGCAAGAGGTTGAAGGGCTAATCCAGCACAGCCCTGTGGAGCCAATGCTTTGTGCCTGGGCTAACAGTTGGGGTTTTAAAACTGGAGCCTTTTGGGTATGATTTCTGTTTCTTACTTATGAGTCCGGTAGATATAAAAGGCCCTGTTTAACTTCTTCTGTAGTATTCTCCAAATGTTTTTGTTGTTGTTGTTTTTTGCCCAGACAAACATGCCTGAGAAGATTTTGAGCATCTTGCTCCTGGTTTCCTTGCCTCTTCCCTATGTGCCGTCGAGGGTTGGTAAGTGTTCTGGTTATGCTATATAACAACAAACCACACCCAAAACAGAGGCTTAAAACAATTACGACATTTCCGTACCCCATTTCATCTTCACTCCCCTCACAAATCTACCGTTTGGGCAAGGCCTAGTGAAGAGAGCTACTCTCTTCTTCATGTATCATTAACTGCAGGTGTACAAATGGGGGCAGGGAGACCTAAGTTGAAGATTAACATAGCTTCTAACCTAGCCTTGGAAGTCACTCAGTGCCATATCCACTGTACTCTACTGGTAGAAAGAGACACAAGTTTGCTCAAACTCAAAGGGAAGGGATTTGGAATCCTCATCTTGATAAGGGAGCAGCCAGGCTCTAGAATGACATGAAAACAGGAGTTATTATTGTGGTCATCCTTAGAAAACAGGGGCCTCCACAGATAGGGACCCTGTCCCTGAGGTACCTGACATTGTGCACTGTCTATCCCAGATCTGTCCATCCTCTGAGCTCCGGGTCAAGGTCCACTCCCTTCACGGAGCCTTTCGAATCTACTGCAGCCCTCACCAAACCTTTCTTTATTTGCTCACTTCTTATTGAAGACTCAGTGTCTGAGTTACTCTTTTTGAATTAATTTTAAATTACCTTGTAGATTAGTTTTCTCACCTATAAAATTAAGTAACAATGGATAATTTCACATGTCCCTTGAGTGCTAACATTCTTTTTTCTCTTCCTTCCTTTTCCTTACCTTTTTTTGTGTGTGTTTCTTTCTCAATATTAAATATAATGTTCAATATAATATTGAAGCATGAAGCAACTGCCTTATACTGTTCAAAAGTATCAGTGTCATGAAAGACACAGGTAAGGTACTGAGAAGTTACTGATAAGATACTGAAAGATCAGTATTTATAGATCTAGGATAAGAGATTAGACCCAAGATCTGCCTTTACAGTAATAATTTTGAATGCTAATGGACTAAACTCACTAATTAAAAGCCACAGATTGACAGAATGGATTAAATAATAAGATCTATCTATATGTTGCTCACAAAAGACTTATCTTAGACCCAAGTACAGCCACTATTCTGGCAGTGATACACTAAAAGTGGAGGAAGAGGGAGAAGACAAGCTAGCAAAGACAGTAACCACTTTTTTTGGGGTGGGAGGAGAGAAAGAGACTGGAATGTTAATTTCTTTCCTTACTCTCATCAAACTAGTAATAGTAAAACACCACCATATATATTTTTCTCTCTCTCCATCAAGTCAAATCTGTTTCTGAGCCCACCTTTTCAAGATGGCTAACTTGCCCAATATCAATACATTTCTTGGCTCTTTTCCCTCACCACTGACCACCCTTTGTGTCATAACAGGACCCATTCAGGAAAAATGGGAGGGGAGAGTTAGCCATTTAACATGGACTCTGCTGACTCTCTAACTGCCCAGGCTGCTGTGAGATCTTGAAGGGCAACCATGAGGCTGCTATGGTCACATCCACCCAACTACCCCTTCCATGCCAAGTCACTCAGGCTGGACCCAGGGGCCCTCACTGCTACATCAGAGACCATGTCACTTGGTGTCCATCCGGCATGGGTATTCGCTTGGCCTCTTTCATTCATGGTCTTGCATCTGGAGCACTGGATGTAACAGAGTCACATTTTTGTGCCACTCACAGAACCCACATAACAGGTGCTACACAACCCTTCAGAGGTCAGTTCATTAATATAAATGAATAACTTGTGCTGAACTGAAGACCTACTATTCCATCTAAATATGGGTCCAATGCTGTCAGATTTAATTTTTCAAGAGAAACTGACATTCAAGATTTTCACAAGAAATCTCTGGTTTTTAAATTGTTGCCAGGTATCTAAAAAAATTATAGACATGTGGGGAAAGCTAACATATTTATGGTCAATTTGCACTCCATTCCACCTGGCAGTTTGCAAACTCTGAACCTCAGAGCTGAGTCTCCCTTTTTGGAAATGGTCTCCTTCCTATGTTTACTTAAAGTCACACCTGCCATCACTTTCCCATCTTGGAAAATCCAGAGTGATTATTTCAATAGGTTTAGAGTATACTTGGACTAATGGGAAAAAAGTCTATTTGGGGGTTGTCTCTTATAGTTGTTAACTGTGTACTGACTTCCTATATCCCCCACTTCCCCTAGGGCTATAAGGCACTCGGGCATCAAGAACTCAAAACCTGGATGTCCTTCCTCTTGTGTGAAAGGCACCACTACCATCTCAATTATTTTAAATTGCATGTTTTATTATGAACTATTGCATAAATTGTGCAGGAAAAGGTTAATTCAGCAGGTCTGGGCTGCTCAAAGAAACTTTCTAGGACTGGCTCTTGATGGGCCCAGGACGCTCAAACGTGGGAAGGCTTCCCTGATTAACAGTACTGCACACTGTCATACATTGTTTTTGGGGTAATTAAGCATGTCTGTATAACTTCTTTGGGAGAGGACATCTGGAAGCTTGTGTCTGGTTTCTCCTGACTTTGCTCCATGTTCCTTTTCCCTTTGCTGATTTAATCTGTGTCCTTTTGATGTAATAAATCATCATTACAGTGAGTACAATAGCTTTCTGAGTCCTGTGATTCCTTCTAGTAAATCACGGAGCCCGAGGGTGGTTTCTGGGACCTCTGACACACAAATGCAGTATAATAACATGTGTTTGGTGTTTAACAAATGATAAGTGAACATTCATGTACCCAGGCCAGAAAACAAAATATACTACAGAAGTTTCTTACAACCTACCCTGGCCTCATCCCCTTTCTCCCACAGAATATTAAGCACTAGTATGATCTATTATAATCATTTTCTTTCTTCTCTTTATAGATTTATCACCTACATATGTACTCTAAAAAATATTATTTTTGTCTGTTTTTTACTTTGCATATATTGAATTAAGATGCATACATTCTTCTAACCATCTCTTTTGGTCAACATAATGTTTAGGGATTTATTCATGTCATAACGAGTGTAATTGAAAATGGTGTCTTCTGCTGTATAATATTCTATTGTCTAAATTTATCACAATTTATTTCTCTATTCTTCTGTTGATGGATATTGGGTTGTTTTCAGTGTTAAAAATTAGTAACAATGCTGTGTAGTATATTATACACCTGTATGCTGTACAGTTATCCAAAGTTTGTATGAAATTGTTACAACTCCTGTATTTGTAGACTAAAAAAACAGTTTAACAACAACAAAAAAAAAATTAGTAACAATGCTGCATAAAATTATTGTACATTCTCTCCTCGTGTGCATGTGTAAGAGTTTATTTAGGATATAATTGTACAGTGAGATTCCTGGCCTGTGGGATAGGGGTATATTCCATTTTCTGAGTTATTGTTTACGAAAAGGGTTTTTCCCAAAGTGGTTCTTTTCTCCAAATTGTTTTCTACAGTTTTTATCCCAACTTACATGCTTTTCTACAGTTTTTATCCCAACTTACATGCTTCCCCACTTTATGATCTTTCTTGTTGCTTCACATGCAATATTAGGACAATACCTAATATTGTCCAACTAAAATTTTAATTTTTCAATGTGTCCAAGATAATATAAAAGCTAAATTTTCAATAATTCATTGTATTATAGGTAGTATTACACAGGAGAAAGCAGATTTTGGAGTTTTCAAGAATCCAATGTTGTCAAAATTTTATTCTTGAGTGATCCCATTGCCCTAATGGGATCCTGGGTTCTCAGAGTGTACATCCTTCCCAAGTATTAAAAATGCCATGAGAAAAGCCTTTTATCATTATGAGTTAGGATAATTTTCTTTTTTGGTAATGAAGCCATTCATTATATTTTCATCCTGGCAATATAAACTTTCATTATAAATTGTGCAATTTAACTATTACCTCTTGAACAACCCTCTCTTAATGATAATTGATTTTATTCCATCAGTTTTGTTTGACTACTTAGTCATAATATTATGAAGAGTTATAGATATTGCAAAATAAGTGGATCTTTTAAAAATCTCAAATGATTTATATATCACGTATTTGCATGTAAAGTGGAGAATGCAAAGTATTTTGAAACAAGGATTAAACCTTCATTCTTGACTTTTCTTCTCCTTCAATTCAATACCTGAAAATTCTCCTTAACCAAAACATGGAGTTAGACCCTAATACTGCAACAATTTGTATTGCTACGAAGTGATATTTGTACAGAACTAAATAGCATGGTCATGCAAATCTTTTCCTAAGAAAAAGGTTAAAATTGCATTCTGCAACAGTTCTGTACCACAGAAAGGATAGGCCTCCTTTATAGCCTTAGGTACTGGAGCAAAACAGAAGCAGTTCTAGATAAAACTAATTGTTGAGAATAAAATATCAGAACTTCAAACAGTAATCAGGAGCCTTCAATTCTGTTTCTCTAAGATGCTGAAGCTTAGACTTCCCTGAAACATCATTACAAATGGGCATATTTGTAGGTAGCTGTGGGGAGGGCCATGGAAAGTCTAAAGGGTTGATTGTCTTTAGACTTATCTAAAAAATCGAGGCATTGTAAAAACTTTGTCCTCTTGATGCAGAAGGTAACATTCTTTCCATTTGCTAGGATGACATGCATGGAACTATATCAAGGAGGTGAGCATTTGGGAATATATCCACAAGCAAGTTCACAATTGTGGATGATATACTGTGCAGAGATAAACCAAGGAAAAAGAATGCATTGTTCTTACTCTAAACTTTATATCTATGGGGAACCATGGCTTCAAAATATCTTATATACCTTAGAAATAGACTTACCAATTAGTTATATATTTACTAGCTAAGAGCTATGATAATTTCTTGAGAAACCAGAAAAAGCATATTGAATTGTATATTTATTCTCTGCCTCTACCATTGAAAAAAAATTCACAACGTCACTTGCCTAGGAGATATTGAAACTAAATGCCATATTATTCCAACTGATTCTAAGCAGCTGAAGCTATGAAAAGACCATGACCCGACCAACTGATATCTTTATTAACAATTTAGAGAATTTATTTGGAAAGTAGGAAACAGAAAGCATGGTTTTAACATTCATTGAGAATATGAACAAAACTAGAAAAAAATGAACAACAGAAGAGAAGGCAGAGTACTGAAGTGGCCATATTATACACACCATCAAAGACAATCCAAATTTATGACTAATTGATTTTTGACAAAGATGCGGAGCAATTTAAAAGAAGAATGATAGTCTTTTTTAATAAATGGTGCTGGAGCAATTGGACATTCATGGGCCAAAGGGAACCTCACATCTTAAGACAAAAATTAACACAAAATGGATCACAGAATCAAATGTAAAATGTAAACTATAAAGCTTTTAGAGGAAGACACAAGATAAAATCTTCCAGACCTAGGTGCTTGGTGAATTGTTCTAGACAGACATCAAAAACATGATACATAAAAGGAAAAAAAAACCTATAGACTGAACACAAATATTTAAAGATTTTATTTATGAAAACTCTGTTAAGAAGGTGAAGAGACAAGCTACAGACTGAGAGAAAATATTTGCAAACCACATATCTAATAAAGGATTCATATTTAGAGTGTATAAAGAACCTCAAAATCAAAAATAATAAAAGAAAAAACAATTCAATTAGAAAATAGGCAATCAACATGAAGAGATGTTTCACGAAGAGGATAAATGGATGGCACATGAAAAAATGTTTAACATCATTAGACATTAGGGAAATGAAAATTAAAACCACTAGAAACTTACCATTATAGCTAAAATAAAAATCTTAGTGACTGTGCCAAAAACTGGCCAGGATGTGGGAAAACTGCATCTTTCATTTATTGCTAGTGGGATTTTAAGATGGTACAGCCCCTCTGGAAAATAGTGTGGTATTTTCCTAAGAACTAAACACACATTTATGATATGATCCAGCAGTTGCACTCCTGGGCATTTACTCCAGAGACATGGAAATGTTCATAGCAGGTTCATTTGTAATAGACAAACCTGGAAACCATCAAAATGACCCTCAGTTGGTGAATGGTTAAACAAACTGTGGTACACCTATACCATGGGCTACTACCCAGTAACATAGAGGAATAAACTATTGCAGCAGCTTAAATGGATCTCAATAATTAAAAAGTAGGAAAAACAGCTAATCTTAAAAAGCTGCGTACTGTATGATTCCCTTATATAACATTCTCAAAGGGACAAAATTATAGAGTAGTGTTAGCCAGGGGTTAGAGATGGTGGAGGTGAGTGAAGGGAGCGTGACTATAAAGGGGTGGCCTGAGGGAGATCTTTGTGGTGATGGAATAGTTCTGTGTCTCGATTGTGGTTACACAAATCTACACATGTGAAAAAATGGCAGATCTGCAGGCACATTTTGTCAATTTCCTGGTTTTAATTTGGTTTTGTAAGATGTTTGGGGGAAACTGGGCGAAGGATATATGGGCCCTCTTGGTTTCAGTTTTGCAACTTACTGGTTGCAAAATAGATAAAAAATAGATTTTAGTGAATCTATAATTATTTCTAAGGAAAACAGTTTAAAGAAAAAAAGACTATGATCTTCAAGCAACCTGCCAGATGGTGATGGTAAATAACGAAGAAATTTGAGAAGCCCCAGTATGTGGAAGGGGGCCATTGAGTGCAGCCTGCCATCTTTCCCCACCTTTCTCTATGACCCGTACATAAACCCTGTACTCAGGACTAGATGGATTTGCCTGGCTCCTAGGGTGGGATGGCAAATGTGAGATAACTTCCTTCTTGAGAGTGTCTTGAACCAACCCAATTAAGTTGTCTGCACCTTAACTAAAAATAACAACTAAAAAAGGTTCTATTTATAATGGGTTCATACTTATAGGAATGGAATTAAGATTAAGAACATGTTTTGTTTTGTTTTGTTTTCTGGGGTACATAACTCAGTCTGCTACAGTGAGTAAATGTTCCATCCAGTACCTATGTGAGTCGTACATTTGTTGGTGAACCATGGAGTGAGTGAGGATCCTCAGACTGCTGTTCCTGGTGGGGGGCATTGCTATGCCTTCCCCTCCATGCAGTGAGACTCCTTCCTTGCATGTGGCAGCAGGTGTCTCTCTGTTGACTGACAGTTTGGCATGGCGATCAGGGTGCCAACACAGACCCTTACTGGATCAAATTGAAAACCTTCTGGTCAATGAACAATGGCACATATTTCAACCCACTCAGAATATATGAATTCATTCTTCCCTATCCAGAGTGCAAATTTTCAATCCTTCATTAGCAGAACACACCTAAATCCCTGTTTATAGCAACAGAACTCTCCGGCTATTACCCTTCACTCAACTGCTTAGTGAGTCTTTTTATTGGTATGTGTCCCATTCCCTAGAAAATAAATCAACTCAGAGTTCACTGTGTTGGCCACTGTAGTGATTCTCACATTTCCTTAATCCGCACAAAAGATTTGAAGCACTGGACAGCCCTAATGCCCTGTCTAAACAAGGGCAGGTTTGTGGCCTCAGGTGGTAAACTGGGCAGAGGACGATGGTTTATGGATAGCAGAGAGGGAACCAAGAAGACTCAAGGATGCTGTCCAGGAGAAAACTCAGGATACCCATGGCCAACTAGGCTGTGGCATCAAAAAAGTGCAGCCAAGAGAACTGGACAGAGAAGCAAATACCAAAGAAAACGTGGCAAAGGAAGGAAACTGCAGCTGTTAGAAGAGTTTAAGGCTTAGACTGATTGGTGCAGACAGAGCCTGAAGGAATTTGCTAAGGTGATGGATGCAGAGAGAATAATTAATGATGCTGAGCCAGGTGAGATGCTTGTAATAATGATAATAATCATAGTTACCATTAACATCTGTTTTGTGTCAGGCATTGTGATATTTTCTTTTTTTAATCTCAATAATTTTATGAGGAAATATGCATCATCTACATTTGATAAGTTAGAAAATTGAAGCACAAAAGGCTTGAATAATTTCTCCAAGGTTTCACGGCTGAAAAATGGTGGCAGACATAAGTTTGGTTTGATTCCAAAGCCCATGTTCTTATGCTCTGAACTCTAATCCCCTATTCCCTTTCAGATCTAGATCTAGATCTAATGCAAAACAGTGGGAAAATAAATTAAAAATTGGGGACAGGTAAAATATATTAAATGAAACAGGAGAAATATGTTAAATGAAAGATACAGAGGTCATAATGCCCAGTACAGCCATAAAAATTTGGGACTTCAAACTAGGCTTTGGACTTCCTGGTGTCAAAGCAAAAAGGGAAACATGGTCAGTTTCAAAGTCCACATTGTCTATCGGGGCAATAAGCTAAGAATTGTTCATCTTGGAAGGTTTCATGGAGAGGATGATTTTATGTAGTGATCTGAATCAAAAGAATGATGCAGTTTAGTGGAGAGAATATGTTCTTCAGTGATTATCAACCAGAGGTGCCTATTACACTGGGACAGTCAGAAGCATCTGTCAGAGGCTTTTATATCCCCTTGATTTTGAATAAGCCTCTTGGAGGATTTATCCCTCTGTTGGGGATTCTTCCATAGTGCACTCTGTTGCTAATGAGTCTATTAATGAGAGGGTACTGGTGAGAGTCTCTCGGGTGTGGTGGAAGCAGAAAGGGTGGAAAATACCTGTTCTGTAAAAGGGCATAGAATGAGTCCTTTATTCATTCATTTATTCTAGAAACATTTGGCATATGTTGTGTTCAAACCTCATTCTGAGGCAATATAACATGGAGTATTATACGTGCATTGTGTTTGGAAGAAAAGATGAGAATTCAGCACCACTGCATACCAAGCATTGTGTTAGGAGCTTTACATATATTACTTTATCCAATCTCCACAAGAACTTTGTGAAGTAGGTGTGAAGCCCATCTCACAGGTCAAGAGCTCAGAGATATTAAGTAAAATTGCCCAAAGTAATCAATTACAAAGTGCCAGGATAAGATAAAAATTCAGGCCTTTTCTATATTTATCTCAGTCTACTTCCACTGTCCATTTCCAAGCCCACCCCTTTTAAACAACTCCAGGGAGCACCATTCCCACTGCATTCTATGTGAATGCACCCCTGGAGCACAACTCGGGGGTGGAGGAGGGAACCATAATGGCTTTGATTAAAATGCATTTTCTCAAAGGGTGTGTGTTTAGTTGTGGAATGAAGACCAGTGTGCACATATTCCTAAAAACAATATAAGTTTCCAAAGGAGGAGAACAGAGGTTGGAAAGGTTAGTTCTGCTGGGATTAGGAGTTTGGTATCCGGGAAGGGGTAGAAGAGGCAGCATTTGAGCTGAGCTGAGTAGGATGGATAAGCTTATCACAGATATTGCTGCACGGGAGAGACATTCCAGGGGCAGTGGTGTGTTCTACAATGTCTTTTCAAGGACTTCAGAGTAGTGTAATTTAGCAGGTTAAGGTCTGATTTAGATTATAGAGGAGTGAACTGAGTATAGGAGACATAAACAGACAGATTTACAAATCCAAGCACACCCCTTTATTGACATCTCTCCAATTCTGTCCTGCCTTATCTTATTAGTCAACAGAGAGAAATCCAAGGCTGCTTAATAAAGCACATTGACATGCAAAAATTCCATCTTAAATGTTCCATTAAAGACCTCTAAAAGTGGGGGTGCAAGGGTAGTTCAGTGGTAGAATTCTCACCTGCCATGCAGAAGACCAGATTTCAATTCATGAACTCCCCCCAAACAAACAAACAAACAAATAAGCAAAAACCAAAGAAACAAAAAATTCAACAAATGATGCCCCAATAACAAGATACTCACATGGAAAAATATAATGAAATGTGACCCCACCATATAGCATACAAAGAAAAAAAACTCTAAAAGTGAAGGAGGAATTCTGAAGTACTGAACAGAACTGGGTCTCTGGGCCTAACCCTCCTTTTTCCTTTCTCCTGCTCTACCTCCACATACCTCTTCCATCTTCAAAATATCAACACTATCTGATTGTAGGGACAATGAACAAAGCTGAGTGTGAACATGATTGAAAGAGGAAGGCTAGGGGCATGTTTGACACTGGAAGGGAAGAAAGAGGATTAAAAACAGGCTGTGTAACTTAGCAAAACCTAGAATGGACAATGGTGATGATTAAATGTACAAATATGAGAAAGTTTTTACAATACTTTGAATGTCACCATTACAAAGTATTGAAAGTGGGATGGTAATTGGAGAAAGTACAGTCAGTGCAAACTAAGGTCGATAGTTAACAGTAACACTGCAGGATTCTCTCATTAATTGTACAAAGGCAGTGTACTAAGGCCAAACGTCAATAAGGGGGATATAAGGGAATGGGATCCGTGTTGTTGCTGTTTTACATTTTTATTTTTTATTTGTTCTTTTCTTCTTTTAAAATTATTTTTAATTTTTTCCCTCTTCTTTCTTTGCAGAAGAAATGGAAATGTATATGGTAGTGGTGAATGCATTAACTGTTGATTGTTCACTTCTGATAGATTGTATGGAACAATACAATCTAAACTGTTTAAAAAATAAACAAAAAGATACAAGTGCTGGAGAAGATGTGGAAGGAGACATATAGCTCTTTACTTTTGGTAGGGAAGTAGAATGGTGTAGCCCCTCTGGAGGGCAGTGTGATGGTTTCACAGGAGGCTACGTATAGGGTTGCCATAGGATCCTGCAATCCTATTATGAAATATCTATTTGGAAGAACTGGAAGCAGGGACATGAATAGACATTTGCACACTGGAGTTTATGGCAACATTATTAAAGATTTGCAATGGATGGAGGTGGACTAAGGGTACATCAACTGATGAATGGAATGGCAAACTGTGATGTATACATACAATAGAATATTGAGTGGCTGCAAGAAGGAATGAAGTTGTATTGCATGCAACTAGGTGAATGGAACTTGAGGACAGGATGTTGAATGAAATAAGCCAGAAACAAAAGGACAAATATTGTAAGTCCTCACTAATATAAACTAACAATAATGAGCCAACACTGAGAATTGAATTCAAGGGCATAGATTATCAGGGTATAGAAAGTGGGCAAAGATTGGGCAATAAATGACCACAGAGTTCAAAATGTTCAATAAAGCTTATTGTAATGGTTCCTAGATTGTAAACTCTTATAGTAGGTACATCTATTCCTGAGTTTTACCTGTTATTTATCAATTCTGAGATGTTATTCTCTTTGTGCATTACCTGGTAGTTCCCTGGATCTTTGGGTATCTGTAGGACACCTGAGACTCAGAATTAGAGTTCTGCAGATCTGAAAATCAGCATTACTTCATACAATAACTGTTAAAGAAGCTTAAAATGAAATCAGACCTAAATCAGAGTTATGAAGAAAATGGACTTGGTTAGGATTGAGGTAAATCAGAATACAGGGTAATGGATGACATTGACTGTAATTTCAAACTTCAACTTCTGTGTGAGACCAAAGGAAGAGGTGTTTATTTGGTACGAAATTTGTATTTTCTGCAGCACACTATCTACTTTAACCTGTATGGTGTTGGTTTGGAGTCTTTAAGGAATCCATGCAAGACAGCGAGTCAAAGCTTAACAGATTTATTTAAGGGAGAAAGCAGGCAGGAGCCAATGAGAAGAAAGAAAATGCTCTGGCCCTCTTTCTGAGAGCTGCATTTTTAAAAAGAAAACGATGCTGGGAGGGGAGGGTACCCACTTGGTGGTGTTCTGTCCCTTGATTGGATAGGGGCTCGTTGACTTATTATCTGATTGGTTCCTGGGGCTCTGACACACTGCTCTCCTTTGATGTGCAGCTGCATGCACCGTCAAGGGTTATCAAGCAGAAACAGGCCTTGACTGCATGCCTGTGGTTGTTTATCTTATAGGCATGTCTGGTCTTGCTTCATTGTCTTCTGGTGGCTGAGCACCAGCATTATCTGGGGTGACTGTTTATCTTGCTGCCACATCTGGTTCTGCCAAAGAAACTGAGGGGCCCTCGGGTCAAAGAGTTCCCTTTTATATATAAAGTTCTTTTTTTCTGAGACCTGACGTGTCAGTTTATCTAAACAACATAATTACATGGACCCTAGAAGAGGGAATGAGATCTTGTTATTCTGTACAGGTTAATGCAATACCCTAATACACCCCAGAGTTTTTTCATCAGAAAATTAAAAATTATTTGCAAAGTCCCCTCAGGGGCTGGGTAAAATGTAGAAATATTAAAATTCTCTACCTGGGGAATTCCTGTTATTTCTCAAGCATTAGGGACTCCCAATTTAATAAGTCAAGCCCTTGATCTTGGGCCTGCCCTTATGAAACTTTTTCTTGCAAAGGAAAACTTAAGCCTTCTCATAATTATGCCTAAGAGAACCTCTATTGTTGCTCAGATGTGGTATCTCTCTCTCTCTCTAAGCCAACTTTGCAGATAAAATCACTACTCCTGGGTAGGCCATGGTAGCTCAGCAGGCAGAGTTATTGCCTGCCATGCTGGAGACCTGGGTTTGATTCCTGGTGCCTGCCCATGTAAAAAAAAAAATCACTACCCTTCCCCCTCCCTTGGGACAAGACTCCCTGGCAACATGGGACCTGACTCTCAAGGGTAAGCCTGGCCCTGGTATCATGCAATTAAGAATGATTTCTTGATCAAAAGGGGGAAAAGAAATGAACGAAAATAAAGTTTCAGGGGCCAAGAGATTTCAAATAGAATCAAGAGGTCATTCTAGAGGTCATTCTTATTCATTACATAGCTATTCTTTTTTAGGTTCTAGTGTTTTAGAATAGCTAGAAGGAAATATCTGAAACTGTTGAACTGTAATCCAGTAGACCGGATTCTTGATGATGATTGTATAACTATATAGCTTTTATCATGTGACCGCATGATTGTGAAAACCTGGTGATGACACTCCCTTTATCCAGTGTATGGACTGATGAGTAGTAAAGACAAAGTGAATAATAAATAATATGGGTGATAGGGGGAATGGAATGTTTTGTGTGTTCTTTCCTATTTTTATTTTTTTCCTTGGTGTAATGAAATTTCTAAAATTGATTGTGATGATGAATGCACAACTATGTGATGATACTGTGAGCCACTGATTGTATACTTGGATGTATCATGTGGTGTGTGAATATATCGATAATAATATAATAAATAATGCAATAAAATCACATTTAAAAAAATAGCAGCGGGCGGGCCACGGTGTCTCAGCAGGTAGAATTTTTACCTGTCATGCTGGAGACCAGGGTTCGATTCCCGATGCCTGCCCAAGCAAAAAAAAAAAAAAATATATATATATATATATATAGCAGTGTCAACTCTGAGAAGATAAAGGAATTTGTTTGCAGCTCTAAGACTCCAGCTTGGCAAGAATGTTGGCTTACTTGGCTCATAGATAAAACATTCATCATGGCCTAGTCTCAAACATTCATACCAATACCTCTTAGAAAGAGTCACGATTTGGATTTGAGTGCAGCAGCTTGCACACATGCCACACAGAGATCATGGAAGAGAAATTAGAGTGACTTCAACTACCATGAGGCCTGGAGTCTTGGAAAAATCGAGAAATATGCTCTATAGAGTCGACTGCTGTTTTAGAAGAGAATTAAATTATCTTCAGAAATTTGCTCCACAGATCTTATTTCTGTTTCAGAAGTTATCTAGACTGGCCTTAAGTTCTGAACTCTGTTTACTGGAATGACAGTGAGTTGTTGCAGCCCCACCCACCCCTCTCCACTATGACATACCACCACACCCAGACAGAGATGACAGATCTACCTGTCTAGGGGGGACTCAATCAGTAAGGAGATGACTTTTCTGCAAGTTCTGATGTTCAGTTGGAAATCAGGATTGGAAGCGGAACCAGAGAAGAAAAGGGTGAACTCAGAGGGCCTCAACCTAGGCTGGAGCGACTTGTGTCTAAAGAGAGTAGGTGGAAAGGGAAAACGAAAGGAGGAGGTGGGGGAAGGACTTGAGAAGGGAATAAAAAATGTTTTGAAAGGATAAAGAAGAGGAAGTAAAATGTAAAGGAGGAGTTTGGGGATTCTGTTTTTCTTAGTTTGGATTTGTTCCTAGAACTTTAATTTTAATTTTGGCCCAGTTGTTAGGAGAGGCCATTCTTGAGGAATACTTGTTGCTTCCTTCCAGGATTGTACCCCACTGTCCATGCTGCTTATTTCTGCTGCTACTTTAGCATAAATTCAGTCTGTAATGTCCAGAGTATGTTAGGAAGTAGGATGGCAGCAGATGAATAGACATCAAGCAGCCAATATTTTGTGTGTGTCTTTTCCTTTTTTTAAGTTCCCCTAGGGGTTTGGGCTAGTAATGAACTTTGAATATATGTGCCAATAGAAATACACTTGAGTACTCTTAGCACTTTACTGTAACCAGGCAAATGCAGGAAAGGAAGGGGGAAAGTAGTAACAGCATGAAAACATTTTGAAAATGAAAAAATTGGGGGAAAACAATTCATATAAAAAAAGATTCCTTATTCTTCATAAAAGATTTCAGTATTCCAGTGAGTTGCATTTAAATGCTTTTAAATTAAAATATGATTTGGCTTACCGAACTTTAATTTATGCAAAATATTACGGTTGACCTTGAAAAGTGAGAAAGTGTAGGAGTAGGAGGCATGGGTTTTTCTTGATTTTGTCTTGACTTAACAGAAAAGTCCAGAAAGTCCAACTTTGCTTGCTCCAGTCCAAATTTGCTTGCTCCTTCCTTGGTCATTAGGGGGTCTCATTTCCCTTACAAATATTTGTATTAATATTTTAGGAAATCCACAATGGAAGTTGAACCGGACCTGTTGGATGATGTGTAAGTAATAGGAAAGTTAAAAGAGTTCAGTAGAGGAACTACCATGGGAACACTCTATAGCCAGCCCAGTAAGGAAGAAGGTAGTAATTTTGCAGGACATCACAACCTTAAAGCCAAGGAGGATTCTTGGGGAGAAAAGTCTTTAGTTTCAGTTCTTTGTGCTTCATCAGACTAATGGTGGGGACTTCAGATGGCTGAAGTCTTAAACAGCAGAACAATCTTGTCAGGAGAAAAAGCCCCACCTAGCTGCCCCATGCATCTGCCTGTGTTAGAAGATATTAAAGCAGGTATCAAAGGGAGGCTGAAGATGATTTTTTCTCATATGTGTGGCTTGGATTAGCACATACGCCATATACACATTTTTTAAAATGAGTAAATTAGAGTATAATTATTAACATGAAAAATATTTCTTTTGCTTCATAAAAGTTTCGGTGTTTTAGTGGTATCCTCTTATAATATTTAAAATTAAAATATTATTTGGCTCCAGAAATTTACTTTATGCAAAACACTGTTGAAATCACTGTGTCACAGAATATGAGAAAGTACAAGCTGGTTAGGCATAGAAGCCACAGAAGATGGGGGCACGAATAGGATTGCAGTGGAAAATCTTCTTAGGTCTCCTATGTTTTGATTTGATTTTCCTCTAGGTATGATAGGAAGGAGATACCAAAATTAGAAGTCACTAAAAAAAACCTTGACTGCTTGAACTCAGACCTTGAAAAGGACCTGCAGAGACTTGATGAAGCAAACCAGGTTCTTCTTAGAAAAATTGAAGAGAAAGAAGGAACTATTCAAAGGTCAGACTTTGGAGTTGGTGAGGGAAGGGCTCACCATCACCTGAAGGTTCCTCGGGGTGGAGAGAAGGTGGGAAGATGGTTCTCGTTGGGGCATCTTGGTGTATTATTTAAAGCCTGAAACACAGAACCGTACTGCCCTTTATAGATTTTTGCATTAACTTTCCACACTAGGTTGCTATTTTCTTGCCTTTCTCACTGAGACCTTGGCAGTAGCATCTCAAGCTAGGGCGCGGGTACTTCTTTAGAATTGATCCACACTCGGCGACTTTATATTTTTCAGTCTGGAAAGAGAGATCACCCTGTCACTAGGACTAGTGAAGGAGAAGGAGGAGTTGAACTACACCGTATCTGAGAAGGAAGAAGCCCTGAAGGACTTGCAATTAGAGTCAGCAAAGCTGGTAAAGAAGTGGCTAGAAAGGGACCATCTGATGCATTTTGCCCACATCCTGTCACTCTTTCTTTCCCAGGGACTTATCACATGTTCATCGCTTTTGTGTCTGTAGAAATTACAGCTGTCTAAAAGAGTCCTCTGGGAATGAAGTGCTCGGCATGGGGGCCCTAAGGCCTGGGCTCTGTTCCCAGATCTGCTGTGAGGGGCTGGAGTGTACTTTTCCCATTATACAGTTATACCCAGACATAATTTCAGTTGCCCACTGCAGGGGAGGGTGTAAGATCCAAGCAGGTGTGTCCTCTTACTTCCTTCTTTCTGCAGGAGAAAAATAATAGGATTCTAAGCAGGAATGTGATGGAGCTTCAGAAAAAGGTGAGATGGGCCTTGGGATTTTAAGGTTCTCAGGATCCCCAGAACATTGCTGTCACAAGAGAAGGGCTGGTGAGGTGGGCTGGGAGCATGAGAGAGGAGGACTGGTCATATTCAGAATGAAGAAATATACATAACATTTGTAGGAGGGCTGTTTTCCACACCACAAAGTCTATTTGTGAAACCAGGCTCATTTTCTAGGAACCTCAACAGACTCATTGTCTTCTTGAGCTCTCCATTCAGAAAGACTGGAGAGGAAGCAATCAGCAATGTTTGCCTGCTTCTTCTGCCCCTCTGCCTACAGAATCTCTTGGTACAGACTCTGCCTAATACCACCATTTGTTCTCTGGGAATTACAGATTTGTGGTGAGAGAGTTAAGGAACTATAGAAGGAGAATTGATTTGTCCCTCCCATTCCCAGCCACTTTTCCCTTTTCTGTCATTCTTCTCTCCTCATTGAGCTGTGGCTTCCACAGGCTATTGGAACAAAAAGGTCTGTCCAGCTATCATGGAGTCAGGCAGTTTATAAGGAGGAAGGACACACTTTTCTATCAGGCTTCCATCCAGGACCTGAGTAAGGTAGCCCCAAATCTGCCATTATCTTAGGTTTTCATGTCTGTGCATGTTACTAAGTTCACGACTTTTGGAATGGAATTTCAGATTTCAAGGAGATTGAAGACTGTTGGCCTTGATAAAGGAACCCTAAAGCAGATGTTGGCAGAATCAAAGGTAAGTAGAAAAGAAAACCTAGGGATTTTTTGGGGAGACATTGTGTCAAGTTTCGGTTCTCCCCCAAGGAATAGCTAGATATGTTTACATGCCTGTCAGAGGTAGGCTAATATCTTCAATCCTTCCCTTTGATCCCTTGGACTGTGGGACATTCAAACTGGCATCAAAGTAGAGGGGAACTGCTCTAAAAACTGATAATGATTCAGGCAATAAAAGATGTGTTCTGAAAGCCCAAAGGAACCTGCCCTAAGAAGTTTATGATCTAAGTGAGAACATAACAAGTACAGATAAGCAAGCACAAATAAAATATAAACTTCCACAATTATATGAGGATGTGTCCATAATTTTATTTGACTTTTGACCCCATGGCTCCCAGGTCAAAGAAATTTTGTTTTTATTTATTATCTTTATCTTCCACTAGAAGGTAAATCCAATAAAGGCAGAATTTTTGTCAGTGTTGCTCATTGCTATTTCCCCAGTGCCTGGCAATTTTTAGATGCCCAGTAAATATTTATTGGATTAGTTAATGGATGCCGAATCAGGGACCAAAACCTTTCGGAAAGTCCTCTGCAGATGTATGTGAATAATATGACAGTTTGGCTGAACCTGGCATGCAAGAGCCCCACCACCCTATTTTTTTTATAGGGACAAGGGTTTTCCTGCCTGCTATGGTCAAAAGGGCAGACCGGTGGACCCCATAGAATATAAATGGGAGGAAGGGGCTGGTGGGCTTCAGTCAGGATGACTGGAGAAAGGAAGATGGTTAGGCCCAGAGACTTGGGGGTCAGGTTTAATCTGAGCTCTGCCATGTTGTGACTTTTAAGCAAATTACTTCTCCAGGCCTTTACTTGCTCTTCTGTGAATTGGGGCTAATAATGATGCCCACCTGATAAGGTTGTTGTGAAGATAAAATTAGATTGCTATTTTCATAGTTCTCCATATATGACAGCCATCATTATCATGCTCCCTGCTGGTCTGAAGAGAGGGTGGCAACTGCCCATTTATCTTCCACAAAAGAATGCTACTAATTTGCCAGCTGTCATCACTTCTTCCATAGGTGAGGCTGCAAAAGGCAGCAGAATCCTGTGAAAAGCAAGAGGAAGAACTGGTCAAGGTAGAGGCAATGTTTCATCCACTGAAGATCTTCTTAGGGTATACATGGGAGGGGAAGGAGCAAGAATATGTGGCAAACAAATCTCTGATTTACGTGCAGGTGAAGGGAAAGAAAGCCTATAGTAAAAGTGCTGGCCTCATCATTTCGTAAACATGCACGTCCCTCAAATACTATTGTTGAATCCCAAACCCTGGTGGCCTGAAACCTCCCTTGGTGTTTCACCTGAGAGCTATACGACAACCTGGCCAATGTCCTTTGCCTCACATTAGACATGTGTGGGAATGCTATGTGCATGAGATGAGGGCTTTGTGATGTAGCTGCCTTCGCTTCAAGTTAGGAGTTGCTGGGTAACCAGCCAAATACCCCATGAGCCAGATGGGGATCCAAAGGGATCGGTCTAGACTTGGGTGGAGGCAAATATTTTCATCGTTCTGATTTAACTTGTGGGATTTGTTAACTTTCTATTCTTTCTAGATAGAGAGTGACTACCGATCTGTTTATCAGCTCTGTGAGGACCAGGCCCACTACATAAAGGTACAAAGTCAGAGTAGAGGGAGAATTTCTCCAAGGCCATGGATTGGGCAAGGGGTTCCATGGTTTCCACTTAAGCTGGAATCTGCTGCTGGGGGAGGACATACCTTTTACACAACAGCAGCAACAATAGAATGGATGTGAGTTAAGGATTTACTTTGTTCCAGGCACTGTGCTAAGCACTTTACATATAGTATTTTTGCTCAGTCAATAACTCTATGAGGATGCTACTATAATAATTATATAATTATAAGCCAATATCACTGGAAAATGAGCCTCCAAGTAGTTGGGTAACATGATGTGGGAAAGGTATCGTGATGTGGGGAACAGAACTAGTAAGTGGCAAAACTGGGATTTCAATACAGGCAGGGTCCAGCGTGACACTTTTTTCCCATATAAATCCACTCTGGTTGCTAATATCTCCTAATTTTTAATTGGAACACCTCCCTACCTGTGTGTGTACATTCATCCTTTTATTCATGTACACATACATACCATTTGGAATATTAGTGGTTAGTTTAGAAAATAAATTTGTTACATATTTTTATCAATGTCATTGTAGTGAAACAGATGGGCATTCTTGATTATGACTTTTTTTTTAATTCCATGAGAAGAAATACCAGGAAATTCTGAGGCAGATGGAAAAGGAAAAAGAGACTCTGCTTCTTGAAAAAGAAGTGTAAGTTTTCAAAAAATGGGCTCCTTATTAGGCTGAAGCGACAGTGTCAAGATAGTCTATGAAGGGCAGAGTGCTTGTGGAAACAGTTTCAGTCACCGTGCAAATGGCTTCTGACCCTGTCAGCCTCCTCTCCATGGCAAGGTCTGAAAAATCAATGACATTCAGGCCTCTCTCTTGACTTTCTCAGCAGGCAGTGTTTAAAAGATGACTTTTTAGGGTCTTTTCTTGTGTCCTTAGGTGAGTATCATTCCAGAAAATTGACTTGGTTTATGTTCAGAGACATAACGTCCTAGTAAAAAGAGGCCTAGGGGCCCAGAGACCCAGGGACCCAGAAAGATTTCTCCATATGTGGGTGCTGACCATTCCCAGGACGTGGTGGACCTTCCAGCATGAATAGGAGCCCTGGGTACTCTTTCATGCTCTGTATCCATAAACTTGTTGTCTCAGAACTTGATACACTTTTCCTTGTTTATTTATACTTTTTAAATGTATTATGCATTGTATTATGTGATATATAGAGAATGCAAGAATAATAAGGGTATAGCTTGACGAATTTTTATACATGTCAACACTATGCAGATAGAGATATAGGACATTTTGAGCATCCCAGAAAGCTCCCTTATGCCCCTCTTCAGTTAATATCCCGTACAAAGGTAACCATTATTCTGATATCTATCATTTTCATTAGTTTTGTTTATTCTCGAAATTTTATATAAATGAGATTATCCAGTATAGTCTCTTTGTGTCTGGCTTCTTTTGCTGTGAGATTCATCCATGTTGCATGCAGCTATAGTTTGTTCTTTTTCATGGCCGTATAGTATTCGATATGTGAATATGGCATAATATCTTCCCTACCACTGATGAATTTACAGTTCAGGGTTATGAAGAATAAATCCTCTATGAACATTCTTGTTTGTTTCTTTTGGTGGATATGTGTCTTGTGTCTCTTGGGAATACTTAGTTTTGGAGTTGCTGGACATACCTATCTTTACTTTACTAGATAGAGCTAGTTTTCCAAAGTGACTTTACCAGTGTTTCTCCCCATGAGCAATTTTTGAGGGTTCTAGTTACTCAATGTTCTCACCAACACTTGGTATTTTTAGTCTTTTTTAATTTTAGCCATTCTGGCAGGGATGTAGTGATATCTAATTTTGGCTTTAATAATGCATTTCACTGAGTACTAATGGTGCTATATCTTTTCAAATGCTTGTTGGGAATTTGGATATACTCTTCTGTGACGTGCCTTTTACTATATTTGAGAGGTTGCAGGCTTTCTCATTAATTTGTGGGTGTTCCTTACATTTTCTTGATAGGGTCCTTTATCAGTTCTATGTTTTGCAGTCTATTCTATGACTTGCCTTATTTACTCTCTTTATGGCATGTTTTAACAAACAATAGTTCTTAATTTTAAGGAAATCCAATTCATCAAATGCATCAATCTTTTCCTTTTTTGTTAGTGGCTTCTTTAAGTTGCAAAACTATTCTCCTGTTTTCTTAGGATTTTTTAAAATTATTTTACCCTTTACACTTATGTAAAACTTTCTCTTTATTTGATGATTACAAAATAAGATTTCAAGGAAAAGACTGAGGAAGATTTTACTGGATCTGACCCTCTGGCAGAAAACCAAAAGGAACTGTGGACAACAAAACAAAATAAATGAATAAACATCAATCAGAAGGCACTGGAGAGTGAATAAAAACAGGCAGATTATGGATGGGGAGGTCAAACCTGGAAGCAGGGAACAATAGGGGATGGTTAATTTCCCATTTTTATTACTTTTAGATTGAGGGCAGGCCAAACTTGTTGCTGTGAGAATTGGCTAAGACACTGATAGAAACATCTGCAGTGTTTCTGGGCTGAAAAACAAAGGAGTCTAGGTCAACCAAAGCTGCTAGAAAGAAAAGAGAGGGCCAGAGAGGGCTGTCCTAAATTCTGTATCTGTACTCTGCCCGAGACTCTGAGCAAGCCCTGACCCTGGGACCACGCATGCTCAGAACATTCTGCAAGCAGCCCAACTGAGGAAGTAAGCCAGGAACTGAGATCTGAACTACCATCAAGAGACAGACTTTGCAATCTGAATCCTGGGTTGGTCTCCATTGATTGCATTTTCTCTTGAGTATGGGTCACATTTTCCTGGTTCTTTTTAATGTTGAACAATTTTGAAATTTGAATGTTGAGTGCTGTGACTATAATCAAAATCTAGAAAATAAATCATAGATATTCCATGACTTAGGAAAACACCTTTTATCAGCCCCTCCAATTATGTTACACAATTCTTGACTCTGACCTTTTTCATGCAGATCTAAAGCCCAGAATGACTCCTCCCAAAAAGTGAAGCCCGGGTCAATTCTGGTGGAGACCATCCAGAGCAACATGGTAAGTCTCCCCTGTCCCAATTAGGGTCTTTCTCTACGCCTCCCCTCCCCTGGATTACCTCTTTCTATCTCAGTCTCGGTGTCTCTCGCTCTCTCAGAATCCTTGTAGTAATCCACAAGGAGGGGACAGTGAGGCTCAGTTACTTGCTCCATACTCCAGCAGCTAAGAAGTGGCAGAGCCAAGATTTAAACCCAGACACCAACTCTAGGGTCGATATTCTTAGCCACCCAGCTACACTGCCTCTCTGTGAGCACACAGACAGTATATTGTGGCTTTTATTGCCTCCCCCAGGAGAAGACCATCATTAAGAAACAGAGGAGAATCTTTTGGTACAGGTAAGTGGTATAATCTTGTTATTTACCTAGCCGAGTCCACATCCACTCTGTAGAAGCCGGGGACCTCATGCAGAAGGGCACAATGAGTAATAATGATAAACATACCCACCAACCAGAAAACAGCAGGCAGGCCCAGATTTCCCTCAACCCTCCCTTCCTTTCTCAATACCAGTTACGCAGGACTTGGTGGCTGGAGGGAGTGGTGGCTATTTCTGAGAAGTTGAGGATGAAGGCTCTAGGTTGCATTTCACTTTTAATTCCCATTCTGAGGACTCTTTGGGGGTCTCTTTCTATTTTTCAGAGTTGAAACCCAATAGCCTCTGCTCTGCCCTTTGTCTGGAGGAGAGTTCAGGGTACGTTGATTTTCTTAGTTCTTCTGCTACAGGCTCAGAAATTTTAGAAAAATCACTTGAACTCTCTGCACACTTTTGTTTTCAATTTTTGGAACAAGGAGATTAGCAATGACCCTGAAGTGCTCCATGTGGCACTTGAATGAGAAGCTTCAATTTACAGCATCTTTCATAAACTGAAGACCTTAGACTAGAAAAATGCCATAGGGGGATTTTTCTTGAATGCACACAAGGAAACACGCTGGAGCACCCCTCACCCAACTCACTCATACATACCTGCCCACCCCCAGCATTTTTATTGCACGGGTTGGTCTCTTTTGGTCCCTGATGTTTAGAAAAAGTCAATCCTAATCATTTTCCTGGATCTTTATATTAGAGATGGTTCCATCTTGTTTCAAATTCTATGACTGCTTGCTATGAAGGATCTAAAGACAACCACTGGTTGCAAGGCTCACAGGTGTGATGATCCTGGATATTTTCTAATAATCCTGCCGAGTCCTGAACAATATGTAGTACTCAGAAAGTACTCTCCTTTTGCATCGCCAAGCTTTTCTGTTTGGTAGCTGTTCTGTTGTATGACTTAAACAACCATAGGGCTATACTCAATTTCTGATCACTCCTTTTTTTCCTTCCTGTCCCCTCCCCTTAACCTCTGTGCCCCCAACCCCTGCTTCCTCATCAGTTTTGTCTGAAGAAGGCTGGAGACCATGGCAATTCACCAGCCATCTATGAGTGTGACCCTGGGCTGCCTCTCTCCCCCATGCTAATGAATGTCTCTTTGCAGGCATTTCCGGTGTCTTGTCTTCGTGGTCACGATGCTCGTTAGGCTGCTGGGTTATGTGCTTTTCCATCTGCAGTACATAAACCCGGACCTTCTCGTGGACGCCCTGCCCGTGGTAATGAGCAGGGGCACCTTGAAGAGGCTGAGGGAATTCCTTTTCCCCTTCCTCACTCTGGAGGTAGAGGAAGTACTGCCTCACTAGTCCGGGGTGACCTGGGGGTCTGCTCACACTGCCCACGTTTGACTCAGAGCTGATTCTCTGATGTCTGTCTTCTTCGTTTCATTCTTTTCCCTTGCTTTCACTCTGGAATAAAGAATGCTTGACAGGAACACACTGTTTTGGTTTGAGAGTCCTGGGGACCCAGCCAAAGGGGCTCAGAGACTTAGCACTCAGGTGAGAAATCTGCACTTAAGACAAGAGAATAAAAACTCCCTAGGATTTCCATCCTCAGTTCCATACTAAAATAATATGTATTTTAGGGTGGTGCAATGGTGGCTAGGTGGCAGAATTCTTGCCTGCCATGCCACAGACCCAGGTTTGATTCTTGGTGCCTGCCCAGGCGAAAATATATATATGTGTGTGTATGTGTGTGTGTGTTGATGGATACTCCGGTGACTTTATGAGGCACAAAGGGCATTTAATTGAGGTATCACTAGGGTAGATAAAAAGCTTGTTCGCTTCTACTGTTTTCATGATACATTTCAGCTCTTTTCATTTACATTATGCTATGTTTCATAGGAGTGGGAAGTCCTGAAGGGCTGACATTTTTCATGTACCTAGGTGGTTACTCATTTTCCATGATGAAAAAACTCAATTACCTTAAAATTCAAGTGCTGTGGAAAAGGCAATGTATGAAATCTGAAAGTGCATTAGATCCAGCCAAGCACAACTCCATATCCTACTCATCGTTCAAATCCCAAATCAAATATCTCCTCTGATCCCTCCTGAGTGGAGACAGCCTCTCTCACCTTCACCTAGTACCCTCTCTGGGCTTCCTTTACTACCTGTCCATTTCTGCCTTGCAATGCTATCACTGCGTATTTGATTAAGGGGCCTAGGACCCCCTTATTTCGTCATCCATTTGGACCCCCAGCACAAGGTTTTTCCAAAATAGCTACTTAATAAAAGAGGGAATGATTCCTTAGATAGTTTGTATTTCTTTTCCAGAGTATTTAGAGGGTGACAAAGTGGCTTGAGGACAGAACAATGACTCTTATTGTGAAATCCCACACTTTTGCAGGTACAGCCAAAGTAGACATTGATGGTACTGAAGAAAAGGGGCTATAGTGATGCGACACAAAATACAAAGGTCATCTGGCCAGCAGGTGGCACCTCCAGACGGTTACCAGAGCTGGGTGGTGGCAGTGACGTTCTTTGGTGGCTTCTTCTTCCTACACACTCCCCAGGCTCTTGCTTTCTGGTAGCATGTTCTCCCTATTCTTGGTATTGATTTTAGCTGAATTTTACCCAGTCAACAATGTTGGGGGAAGAGACGCATTGTATGTTTACCTTGGCCCCAGACATAGTTCTGCTCCACATTTTCTTTTTGGGGAGTTGGTGGGGAGGGAATGAAAGGTTCAGAACATGGCTTTGAAAAAAAAGGAAAAACTGATCAACACCACCCTCTTGTGGCCAAAGGAAAGCTTTTTTGTTTCAACTGGCATCACCCAAAATGCAGAAGTTGGTCAGCAAACTGAAGCGGGGAGAACAGATCAGTTTTCAATCCCATACAGTTTTCCTTGTGAGCTTTAATAAGTCCAACCGGTCTTAACTCATTCAACAAATACTTATTAAGCACCTTCCCTGGGTCAGGCAGTGTTCTACCTGCTGGAATCACAGCAACAAATGAAACACAAAAAATCTCTGCCCATATCCTAGTGGGATGAGGCAGACAATAAATAATCAAAATATACAAATATCAGATGAAGCTACCTGATATAAAATAAGGCAGGGTGTAAGGAAGGGAATGTTGAGAAGTGTTACAAGGCTCACTGAGAAGGCACAATGAAGACCTGATGAGATGAAGGAGCTAGGTGGGGACCAAGGACACAGAGCTGGGAGAGTAAGTCGAAGGCCTTGAGGTTGGCATGAGCCTGGTGTGTTTGAGGCTCCTCTGCTGATTCCCGGCTCACACCTCTATAACCACCGCTTCATCAGAGTCTCTACATATAGGTCATCTGGGTTGAATTCTATTACCTGCCAAAACATGGGACTGACTGTTCACAGGCCAGAAACTTTTCTTAGGCTAAAGGGTTTTGGGATTGGGGTACCTCTAAGATAGGTAGGTGTATGTGAAGAAAATGGCTGCCATTGGCCAAGAAATATAGACAGAGTCTTTCCTGACCCATTCCCCAATCTCCTGTTACCAAATCCCTCATAACCCCGTAGACCTCCTAGGCTCTCCACCACCACCAGCCCTTCCCACAGATACATCTATAGGCAAATGAGAACCATCCCAACCTTCAAGCCTGGGTGAGAAACATCGGCTTGGTAAAGAAGGAACAGTTAATCCCTCGAAAGTCAGGGATCCCTTGGGGAAGAAGAACCTTGAAGGTGTTTTGGAAATCAAGGTTGCAGAACCACAATGGGCTTTGCAGCTACCTAGACAGCCTGCTTCTTACCCAGAAGGGCCTGGATGACATTCAAGACTTGGAAGCAAAGGAGGGATTGCTGTCGTTTTAAATTAGCAGTGCTGAGCTGCTCATGTGACTTCCAGTAACTGGGAGCGCACCACTCCCAACCCAGATTCCATCAAATTTGGAAATGTTTCAGTAAAGTAATGTAAAGCACCTGGCACAATAAGGAGCCCATGGTGGACATCTGTATTAGTCAGTTTCTCTAGGAAAACTGAACAGACAGGATATACATATGTATTATGTAAATATTATGAGATCTTTTTAAGAATTATTTCATGCAGCTGTGGGGGTTGGCAAGCCCCAATTCCACAGGGCAGGCCAGGAGCCAGGAATTCCAATGAAGATTTTCAATGAATTCCTCAGTTGAAGGTGGCTGGCTGAAATAAAGATGGAAATTCTCTCATCTGACTATTGAAATCAAGTCTCCTTTCAAAGCCTTCAAATGATTGGATTAGATTTTACTGTTGTTGCAGGCAATCTCTTCTGTTGAGTGTAGATGTAATCAGCCATAGAAGCTGTGCTGGTTCGAATCTGTTGTGTACCCCAGAAAAGTCAAGTTCTTTAATCTTCATTCAGTATTGCTAGGTGGGATCTTTTTAATTGTTTTCATGGAGATGTGAGCCACCTAATTGTGGGTGGTAACTTTTGATTAGATAGTTTCCATGGAGATGTGACTCCACCCATTCAAGGTGAAATTGCTTACTGGAGCCCTTTAAGAGGGAACCATTTTGGAAAAAGTTTTAGACCCACCAAAACCAACAGAGCCCACACAACCAGAGACTTTTGGAGATGAAGGACAAAAACGCCCCTGGGGGAGCTTCATGAAACAAGAAGTTGTTGTCATGTGCCTTCCCAGCTGTGAGTGAAACCCTGCACTTCATCTGCTTTTCTTGAGTGAAGGTAATCTCTTGTTGGTGCCTTAATCTGGATATTTTCATAGCCTTAGAAATGTAAACTTGCAACTTAATTCCCCTTTTTAAGAGCCGCTCTGCTTCTGGAATATTTTATTCCAGCAGCTTGCAAACTAGAACAGATGCCATCAATGGACTGATGATTTAAATTCATAAAATGTCCTCACAGTAAAAATCAGGCCAGTGCTTGCTTGACCAAATGATTGGACATCATAATCTGGCCAAATTGACAGATGAACTTAACTATCACAGTACTGAACCCATACTAGTTTCCTCATTCCTTCTTCTACTAATTAACCTTAGTTCTGTCTACTAAAGTGAAGCAGAAAAATGACTGCCTCTTTCATATTTTAGTCAATAATATTGAACAGACTTCTAGTCTCCAAGAAGAGCACTCCCAAGTCCTTTACCAGCTCTCACATGACACGGATTCTAGATCTTGTGTTATCTTGGCTGCCCTTCCCTGGACACCTACCAAGCTGAACACAACACTACAGATGAGGTCTGACTGGCAAAGTACAGTAGGTCTCTTTTATTCTGAACACTATGCCTTTATTAATGCTGCTAAGATTGCATTAGCAGTTTTGGCAGGCATACCACACAAATTACTTTACTTAGAATCAACCAAGATTCCCAATCCTTTAGAACATGAATTACTTTTAAGCTACATGTGCTCTGTTTTGTATTTGTACAGATTTTTAAAAATACTAAATGCAGGACTTTTCACTCACTTTGACAAATTTCCTTTTGTTGGTTTTCGGTTCTTCATTCAAGTCTGCTGAAGTTTTTCAAAATCTCATTCTATTAAGCAGCCTCCTCCGTGACCAGAGACACCTGGTAGAGTGGAAACTGCTGAGCATTGGATGCAGAGAGGCTTGGGCATGAAATCTCCTTTGAGGTAGTAATAATTCTGCCAGTTAATCCTTCCTTTAACATGATTAATAATACTATCCCCTAGGGAGATTTTTATAACAGCTGTAGGTTCTTTCAGTATTCTGAAGTGGAACTCCATTGGGTCTGCAGACTTAAATTCAATTAAATGGATTAGTCACCTTCTATCATCTCACCTATTTTAAAACTTAATTACCTGCTAACTATTTTGGACTATCTTTTTTTATCCTGCTAAAGATCAGTTTCCTTGATAGAGAAGGCTGCTGTAAAATTGGACTTAGCTATTAACATTATGCTCTAAGGAGTAGCCTATTCCTTTCATTTCTCCTTGCTGCCAACACAGAATTATAAGTGTTCTTTTTTTTTTTAACATTTTTTATTGTGAAATATAGCATATATACAAAAAAGCAATAAATTTCAAAGTACATTGTAACAAGTAGTTATAGAACAGATTTCAGAGTTTGGTGTGAGTTACAGTTCCACAATTTTAGGTTTTTCCTTCTAGCTGCTCCAATACACTGGAGACTGAGAGAAATATTAATAGAATGATTCAGCAGTCATCCTCATTTGTTCAATGCTATCTTCTCTGCTATAACTCCTCCTTCTCCTTTGATCCTTCTCCCAATCTTTAGGGGTATTGGGCTATGCCTATTCTAACTTTTTCATGATGGAAAGGGCTTTCGATAATATGGGGTAGGGGGATGAAACCAGCTGCCATTCTTGGAGATGCTGGCCCCTCTGGGTTTCAGGACTTATCTGGCCTAGGAACCCATCTAGAGGGTGTAGGATTCTGGAAAGGAATCTTAGTGTGTGAAACTTTTGTAAAATCTCAGATAGAGCCCTTCGTATTCTTTAGGGTTGACAGGAATGGCTTTGTTTGGGGTTTGGCAAACCATGGTAATTAGCAATATCTAGCTGAAGCTAGCCTAAAAATAGCCTCCAGTAAAGCCTCTTGATTCTGTTTGTACTCTCTTAGCCATTGATACATTATTTTGTTATATTTCTTTTCCCCCTTTTGGTCAGGAAGGCATTGTTGATTCCACCAGGCCAGGGCCAGGCCCAGGCCCATCTTGTCCCACTTGAAAGGGAGACATTCTCCCTGGATGTCATGTCCCATGTAGCGGGGAGGGTAATGATTTTACTTGCAGAGTGGGGCTGAGAGAGAGGCCACATCTGAGAAACAGAAAAGGTTTTCTGGAAGTAACTCTTAGGCTTAACAATAGGTGAGCTTTGCTTCTCTGCTACAGAAATAAGCTTAACAAGAGTAAGCCTCAAGATCAATGGCTTGGCCTGCTGGCTTGGGATTTCCAAGTGCCTAATGTTTGAGACAGTATCAGGGATTTCCCCAGCGGTAAAGCTTAATAGTTTCATATTTATTTCTCCCATCCCTCAAGGGACTTTGCAAATACTTTTTAATTATCTCGCTCAACATACTCTGGGATGTAGCTGGGTATTACATTAAGCTACACAGAATTACAACCCTCATTTCAATTCTGGGCTTCCTGTGTTTGGGTTGTTTAAATGAGCTATCCAGATAGGTTGAGTTAGATTATGTGTTATAGAAAATTGAGGTTTTGCACAAAATAAACCTTCCTTTCTTTGGTCTCATACAGTAGGTGAAGTTCTAAAATACAGATAATGTTCACTTTACCTGTGTGCCAGTTTGAAAGTATTATGTACCCCTAAAAGCCATGTTTTAATCCCAATTCAATCTTGTTGAATTTTGGGGGTTTGGCAAACCATGGTAATTAGCAATATATAGCTGTTCCTTTAAATCCTAATTCAATATTGCAAAGTTGGAACTTTTGATTAGATTATTTCCGCAGAGATATGACACACCCAACTGTGGGTATAACCTTTTGATTCGATGATATGATTCTGCCCATTCCAGATGGTCTTGATTAGTTTAATGGAGTCCTTTAAAAGAGAAAACATTTTGGAGAGAGCCCAGCACCAACAGAGAGAGAGCCAACAGAAACTTCAGAGCTAAGCTGAAACAGATACCAAAGCTTAGAAAACAGAGACATGGATGTTTGGAGATACTTGTAGCCTAGCAGACATTGCCATGAGATGTTAAGCAAGCCAGAACCTGGAAAGAACCAAGGGAACAAGAAATGAAAGCCATCTCTGGAGAAGTAAAGTAAGGAACAGAGGCTGAAAGCAATGGAGTCCAGGAGTAAGGGACCAGCAAATGCCCAGCCACTTGACTTCCCAGATGACAGAGGTGTTTCAGATACAATGGCATTCCTTGAATTCAGGTATCTTTTCTTGGATGCCTTAATTTGGACATTTTTATAGATTTAGAACTGTAAACTCACAACTTATTAAATCCCCCTTTAAAAAGCCATTACATTGCTGGTATATTGCATTCTGGTAGCATTTAAGAAATGAATACACTCTTATTTTAGTCTGACCCAATCAGCTTTGTTATTATCTCTGACTGAAGCTTGATGTCTATTTTCAATCTCTTTAATAGTTGTTGTATGTAGCATGCTGCATTTCAGAGCTGTAGAACTCCAACTCTGAGTCTTAAATGTCAGAAAGGTACCTAAAGTTATGTGTTTTTTTTAAAATTGCATATACCTTTCTGCAAGTCCCAATGTTGCTTGAAAAGAGCACTGAGATTGGGGTAGAAAATGGTGGCTTAGGAAGGCGTGGTATTTAGTTCATGCACTAGGGTAGCTAGTAAATAGCTAGGAACTGTTTGGAACAACTGTTTGGGGGACTTCCATGGCCAGACACATATTACACCAGCCTGAAATGAGTGGAAGGGCCAAGATCACAGTGCAATACTGTAAGTAAATTCTTCCACATTGTGGAGATTGAATTTAGACCCCACTGGCATGGCAGGCTGACTTGGAGAGTCTCCCAGATGGGAAACAGAAGCCCTCTCTACTAAGAGTAAGGGAAGGAGAGCTCAACCAAGCTCCAATTGCAGAACTGATTAACAAATTTGGATTGCTGGATACCAGTGCCAGGAAGAGATGCATCGGCAGTGCAAACAAGAAAGAAACATGGAGATTACTATAGCAGCCCCACCCACAGTAGGGAGGAGGCAGGACTAATGAAGAAAAATTTAACAGAGGTTTCTGGTGTTCACTGAGCCCAGAATACTGGAAAAGGACTGTGCTTTGAGAAAAGGGGCACATAGAACTGGGTACCTACTCTGGGTCTTGACTGGTGAACCCAGGGGGCTGGGAACCAGCTCTGAAGATTTCTTTTTCCTCTTTTCTTTTCTTTTTCTTTACTCCCTCTCTCTCTCTTTTTTTTTTTTTTTTTTTTTTTTTAGCAGCCCATTAAAGAAAGCAACAGGCATTCTCAGTTTTCAGCCCTGCCCCATGACAAGGGTGGAATTAAGGAATGACTGAAAGACTAAGTAACCAATTAGGTGGAGGAGATAGTTCTTTAAAGAGCAAATTTTCCCCCAAGAAAAGGGGATTGGGTGGGGCTCAGCACAAGTGATGGCTCTCATTCAGAGAATTTAGACTCCAGGGGCTAGGATATCAGCAGCAGTTTCAACCTACACAATGCAGAGCTCAGCCTGTCTCAAACGTGCTCCTTGCAGGGGGAAAAGAGGGATGGTTGAGAGAACTGTAAAGTTTCTAGACTGCAGGGAACAGAGGGCTGAAGAGTTTTTCCTACCCCCACCCCCACCTCCCTGCAAGAAAGAGTCCAGGGCAAGGCCGAGCACAGGCAGTGACTGTTATTTAGAGAATTCAGACCCTAGGCTCTGGAAAAACAGAAATGGTTTAAACCCACCTTCAGCCTCAGCCTCTGTCTCTACCACGATCCTGGCACGGACAGGGACTGCTGAGAATTAATGGCATAGTACCACTTTACATCAGTGGGGAGCAGTGGGCTGACAGGCACCATTTTCTGGGCAGACAGGAAAAGCACAGAATAAAGATGCATGATGGGAAAGATTGGCATCCTGCTGGGTTTCATCGCCAGGGAACCTTAATACTGATTACAACCCCTTCCTGAGTCCTGGACCTGTCTTGTCTGGGAAAATCTGATGGGGGTTGATCCTACCTGGGGAAACCCTCCTCCAAGAGCCAGACCTCAAGGGTAAAGTTGCTAAGGTTAATGAAAGGAGTGTTTGAAAGCTATAGAGGTGAAAAACCAAGCCAAAACAAACAGAAGATCAACATTCCCTGAGAAGGAAGATGGAAGAGTGAGCTTTTGCCTGGGAATGAAACAACTGCACACACAAAAAAGGTTAATCTCAAAACTTCCATTTAGGAAGGGTAAGAATCAGAAAAACAAGAGCTGAATAGCTGTTATCAGTTAAACAGAAGCCATGCTGGAGGTCTAGAATAAGTTGAAATGAGTGCCAAAGAACAGTCAGAGAATAAGTCCCACCAACGAGAAAACCCTAGGCAAAAGAGAAAATAACAACCTCCAGAATAAACTAATCAAGAAAATCAAATGCCTAGATACCAGCAAAAAAACGTAAGCCATACCAGGAAGCATGAAGATATGGGCCAGCCAAAGGAAAAAACTAACACTTCAAATGAGATACAGGTGTTGAAACAACTAATTAAAGATGTTCAAACAAATCTTCTGAATCAATTTTAATTGAAGGAAAATCTAGGGAAAGAGATGAAGGGTATAAAGAAGACATTGGGTTACAATGGAGACATACAATAGCATATCTGCAGAGGCAGAAGAAAAGATTAGTGAAGTAGAGGACAGGACATCTGAAACCTTACATACAAAAGAACAGACAGGAAAAAGAATGGAAAAAAATATGAGTAGGGTCTCAGAGAGCTGAATGACAACATGAAGCATACAAACATACATGTTATGGTTGTCCCAGAAAGAGAGAAGGGAAAAGGGGCAGAAAGAATAATGGAGAAAATAATTACTGAAAATTTCCCAACTCTTATGAAAGACATAAAATTACAGGTCTAAGAAGCATAGTATACCCCAAACAGACCTACAAGACACTTATTAATTGGATTGTCAAATGCAAAAATAGAATTCTGAAAGTAGCAAGAGAAAAGTGATCCATCACATACAAGGGAGGCTCAGTAAGACTGTGTGGGTTTCTCAGCAGAAACCATGGAAGTGAGAATGCAGTGGTATGATATATTTAAGATACGGAAAGAAAAAACTGCCAACCAAGAATTCTCTATCTGGCAAACTGTTCTTCCAAAATGAGGGAGAGTTTAAGATATTTACAGATAAAGAATCACTGAGAGAGTTCATGAGCAAGTGACCTGCTCTACAAAAATACTAAAGGGAGTGCTACAGACAGATAGGAAAAGACAGGAGAGAGAGGTTTGGAGAAGAGTGTAGAAATGAAGATTATCAATAAAGTTAAATAAAAGGATAAAAAGAGAAAAATAAGACATAACTTATAAAATCCAAAGGACAAAATGGTTGAAGAAAGTACTGCATTTACAGTAATAACATTAAATGTTAATGGATTAAACTCTGCAAACAAAAGATAGAGACTGGCAGAATGGATTAGAAGATGGGTTCCATCAAAATGCTATCTACAAGAGACTGTTTTAGACCCAAGAAAAAAGTAGTTTGAAAGTGAAAGGTTGGAAAAAGATATTTCATACAAATATCAACCAGAAAAGAGTGGGAGTAGTTATACTAATAAAAGACAAATTAGACTTCAAATGTAAAATAAGTAAAAGAGACAAATAAGGACACTATGTATTAATAAAAAGGACAATTATCATAAAGAAATAGCAATCATAAATATTTAGGCACTGAAACGGAGTGCCCCAAAATACAGGAAGCAAACACTGACAACACTGAAGGGAGAAGTAGACACTATTACTACAGTAATAGTTGGAGACTTCAGTACACCACTCTCATTAATGGACAGATCATCTAGATAGAAGATCAATAAGGAAACAAGGATCTTGAATAATATGATAAATGAACCCAGACTTAATAGACATTTATAGAACATTTCACCCCACCACAGCAGGATATACATTTTTCTCAAGTGCTCATGGATCATTCTCCAAGAGAGACCACATGTTGGGTCACAAAGCAGGTCTCGATTAATTTTAAAGACTGAAAGTACACAAAATAATTTCTCAGATCATAATGGAATGAAGTTGGAAATCAATAACAGGTGGAAGGTTGGAAAATTCATAAATATATGGAGGCAAAACACATATTCTTAACCAATCATTGGGTCAAGGAAGAAATTATAAGAGAAATCAGTAAATATCTTGAGTCTAATTAAAATGAGAACACAACATGTCAAAACTTATGGGATGTAGCAAAGGCAGTACTGAGAGGAAAATTTATTGCCCTAAATGCCTATATTAAAAAAGAAGAAAGAGCAAAAATCAAGGATATAACTGATAACCTGGAGGAACTAGAGAAAGAACAGCAAACTAACCCTAAAGGAAATAGAAGGAAAGAAATAACAAAGATTAGGGTAGAAATAAATGAAATTGAGAACAATATAGAGAATCAACAAAACCAGAAGTGGTTCTTTGAGAAAATCAATAAAATTGATAGTTAGGCTGATAAAGGAAAAAAGAGAGAAGATGCAAATAAATAAAATCAGAAATGGGATGGGAGACTGTGCAGGATTGAAAGGATTATGTACCCTAGAAGAGCCATGTTTTAATCCTGATCCAATCTTGTGGATCCCTATTCAGCACTATAGGGTGGAAAGTTGATTAGATTATCTCCACAGAGATGTGACTTACGCAATTGTGGGTATTAACCTTGATTAGATGGAGATGTGACTCCACCCATTTCATGAAGGTCTTAATTAGTTTACTGGAATCCTTTAAAAGAGGAAGCATTTTGGAAATAGCTTGAGAATGATGAGAGAGCCAGAGCCACAGAGCCCACACAGCAGAGACTTTTGGAGATGAAGAAGGAATATGTCCCTGGGGGGAGCTTCATAAAACAAGAAGCCTGGAGAAAAAATTAGCAGACATCACCATGTTCACCATGTGCCTTTCCAGTTGAGAGAGAAGCCTTGAACTTCGTCAGTCTTTCTTGAGTAAAGGTAACCTATTGTTGGTGTCTTAATTTGGATATTTTTATAGACTTGCTTTAATTGGGACATTTTCATGGCCTTAGAACTGTAAACTAGCAACTTAATAAATTCCCCATTTTAAAAGCCGTTCATTTATGGTATATCACATTCTGGCAGCTAGCAAACTAGAGCAGGGACATAACTACTGAACTTGCAAAAATAAATGAGATAGTGAGAAGATACTATGAACAACTATAGGCTAATAAACTACACAACTTAGACAAAATGGACAACTCCCTAGAAAAGCATGAACAATGAACACTGACTTGAGAAGAAAAAAGAAGACCTCAACAAACCATCCACAAGTAAAGAGACTGAATTAATTATCAAAAAGCACCCAAAAAAGTAAAATCCAGAATGATATGACTTCACATGAAAATTCTATGAAACATTCAAGAAAGAATTAGTACAAATCTTGCTCAAATTCTTCAAAAAAATTGAAGAGGATCAAAAGCTATTTAACTCACTCTGTGAAGCCAACAACACCCTAATACCAAAATCAGACAAAGATGCTACAAGAAGAGAAAATTACAGACCAATCTATTTAATGAATGTAGATAGAAAAATCCTCAACAAAATACTTACAAATCAAATTCAGCAGCACATTAAAAGAATTATACACCATGGCCAAGTGGGTTTTATTCCAGGTATGCAAGGGTGGTTCAACACAAGAAAATCAACTCATGTAATATACCACATCAATAAATCAAAGAGGAAAAAAACCACACGATCATCTTGATTGATGTTATAATTCGACAAATTTGGCATCCTTTCTTGATGGAAACACTTCAAAGGATAGGAATAGAAGGAAATTTCCTCAACATGATAAAGGGAATATATGAAAAGCCCACAGCTAACATCATACTCAATGGGGGAAAACTGAAAGCTTTTCCCCTAAGATCAGAAAGAAGACAAGGATGCCCACTGTCACCGTTATTCAACATTCTGTTGGAGGTTCTATCTGGAGCAATTAGGCAAGAAAAAGAAAAGGCATCCAAATTGGAAATGAAGAAGTAAAATTTGCTTATTTGCATATGACATGATCCTATACTTAGAGAATCAAAAAAAATCTACAGCAAAGCTATTAAATCTAATAAATGAGTATAGCAAAGTAGCAGGATACAAGATTAACATGCAAAAATCAATAGTGTTTCTATACACAAGTAATGAGCAATCTGAGGATGGAATCAAGAATAATATTCCATTTACAATAGCAACCAAAAGAATAAAATATCTATTAATAAATTTAACCAAGGACATAAAAGACCTATACACAGAACACTACAAAACCTTTCTTAAAGAAATCAAGGGAGACCTAAATAAATGGAAGGACATACTGTGTTCATAGTTTAGAAGAATAAATATAGCTAAGATGTCAATTCTACCTGAATGGATGTATAGATTCAATGCAATAGCAATTACAATCCTAATACTTCCTTTGCAGAAATAGTAAAACCTCTAATCAAATTTATTTGGAAAGGTAAGTTGCCCCAAATAGCCACAAATATCTTGAGAAAGAAAAATGAAGTGGGATGCTTATACTACCTGACTTTAAAGCATATTACAAATCTACAGTGGTCAAAACAACATGGTTTGAGCATAAAGATATATTTACTAACAAATGAAATAGAAATAAGTGTTCAGAAATAGACCCTCTGATCTATGGACAATTGTGTTTTTTTGTTTGTTTGCTTTTTTTTTTTTTGGCATCAGCAGGTTCTGGGAACTGAACCCAAGCCTCCAGCATGTCAGATGAGAATTCTACCACTGAGCTACCCTTGCACTGCCCTGGACAATTGATTTTTGATAAGGCAGCCAAGTCTACTCAACTGAAACAGAGCAGCCCCTTTAACAAATGCTGCTTAGAGAACTGGATATCCATATCCAAAAGAATGAAAGAGGACCCCTATCTCACACCTTAAACAAAAATTAACTCGTAATGGGTTAAAGACCTAAACATTAGCGCTAAGACCATAAAACTTTTAGAAGAAAATGTAGAGAAATATCTTAAAGATCTTGTGGTAGGAGGTGACTTCCTAGATCTTATACCCAAAGCACAAGCAACGAAAGAAGAAATAGATACAAGGGATGTTTTCAAACATGAATATTTTTGTGGTTCAAAGGACTGTCAGGAAAATAAAAAAGCAGCCTACTCAATGGGAGACAATATTTAGAACCCACATATCAGATAAGGGTTTAATATCCAGAATATATAAAGAGATCCTACAACTCAACAACAAGAAGACAAACAATTCAATTATAAAAATGGGAAAAAGGCATGGATAGAAACTTTTCTAAAGAGGAAATACAGATGGCTCAAAAGCATATAAAAAGATGCTCAACTTCCCTAGCTATTAGGGAAATGCAAATCAAACCCACAATGAGATATCTCATACCTACTAGAATGGCCATTATATATATATATATAAACAAAACAAAAAACAGAAAACTACAAGTGCTAGAGAGGATGTGGAAAAATAGGTACACTTATTCACTGTTGTTGGGAATGTTGAATGGTGCAGCTGCTCTAGAATGCAGTTTGTAGGTTCCTCAGGAAGCTAAGCATACAATTGCCATAAGATCCTGCAATCTCATTAATAGATATATACTCAGAAGAAGTGAAGGCAGGAACATGAGTGGAATTAGCTTATCAATGTTTATAGCGGCTTTACTCATAATTGCCAATAGATGGAAACAGCTCAAATGCCATCAACAGATGAGTGGATAAACAAACTGTGGTATTTACATATGATAGAATATTACACACCTGTAAAATGGCATAAAGTCATGACGCATGCAACAATGACTTAAGGACATTACTTGGGGTGAAATAAGCAAGAAATAAAAGGACAAATACTGAATGGTCTCACTAATATGAACTAACTATAACTCAGAGTTAAAGTTGCAACTCTGAGAGTTAAAGTTGGGAATGTATCAGGAGATAGAAAGAGGGTAGAGAATAGGCATTTGATGCTGAAGGAGTATAGAATATTTAATAGGATTGGTTGTAAAGATTCAGAAATGAGTAGCACAATACTGTGTGATGGTAGCACAATATTGTAAGTATAAAGCTGATTGTGAGTATGGTTGAAAAAGGAAGGCTAAGGGTGTGTATGACACCAGAAGGAAAGATAGAGAAACCTAGAGTGAATAATGATGGTGATTAAATGTACAAATGTAATGAAGTTTTTACATGAGGGAGAACAAATGAATATCACCATTGCAAGGTGTTAAAAATGGGATGGTATATGGAAAAAATACAATTAATGCAAACTAGGGTCTATAGTTAACAGTAACATTGTAATATTCTTTCATTAATTGTTACAAAGGCAATATACCAAAGCCAAATGTCAGTAGGAAGGGGATATAAAGGAGGAATATGGGATTTTTGTTGTAGTTGTTTCTCCTTTTTTGTTCTTTTTTCTCTCTTATTCTTTCTTTGCAGAAGAAATGGAAATGTTCTTATATGGATTGTGGTGGTAAATGCATAACTATGTGATCATACCAGGAGCCACTTTGTACACTTAGGATGGACTGTATGGTGTGTGTGAACAAAACTGTTTAAAAAATAAGAAGGTACAAGTGCTAGTGAAGATGTGGAGAAAGAAATATGCCTCTTCATTCTTGGTAGGAAAGTAGAAAGGTGCAGCCCCTCTAGAGGGCAGTGTGGTGGTCCACAAGAGGTAAGAATAGGGTTGCCATATGATCCTGCAACCTCATTATTAAGTATATACATGAAAGAACTGAAAGCAAGGAATAGACATTGGAACAATAGTGTTTATGGCAGCATTATTCATGATTGCCTGTAGATGGAGGTAGCCTAAGGGTATGTCGATTGATGAATGAAAGGGCCAACTGTGAAGTATACATACAAAGGAATATTGAGTGGCTGCAAGAGGGAATGAAATCTTGAGGCCTGAGTCTAGGTAAATGAACCTTGAAGTAATTATATTGAGTGAAATAAGCCAGAAGTGGAAGGACAAATATTGTAGGGCCTCAACAATATAAACTAACTATGATGAGCAAACTCTGAGAATTGAATTCAGGAGCAAATGTTATCAGGTTATAGAAAGTGGGCAAAGTGAGCAGTTGAAGATTGAGGAGTAAATAAGGCTCATTGTAAAGGTTCCTAGGCTGTAAATTCTTATAGCAGTCACATTTATCCCTGAGTTTTAACTGTTATTTCTAAATCTGAGATGCTGTGCTCTTTGTGTATAACTTGGTAGTTCCCTTGAACTTTAGGTATCCGTGTGACATCTGAGCCTCAAGAGTTAGAGTTCTGCAGCTCTGAAAATCAGCATTACTCCATACAATAACTGTTAAGGAAGCTGAAAAAGAGATCAGACTTCAATTAGAGATATGACTGAATCAGATCTTGTTAGGACTAAAGTATATCAGAATGCAGGGTAATGGATGATATTGTCTGTATTTTAAAACTTCAATTTCAATGTGAGACCAAAGGAAGAGATGTTTATTTTGTCCAAATTTTAAATTTTCTGTAGCACACTAATTTAACCTGCCTGGTCAACTTATTTAAACAAACTAAGTACATAGAAACTAGAGAATGAGATCTTGTTATTCTGTACAGATAAATGTAATACCTGAACATACCCCCAGAGTACTTGGAGCAGAAAATGAAAAAGTATATGCAAAATCCTCTTGAGGGACTGGGGAAAAATGTGGAAATATTAAACTTCCCCATGTGGGGAATTCCTGATATTCTCTCAAGCATTAGGGACTCCCAACTTAATAAGCCAAGCCCTCAATCTTGAGGCTTGCCCTTATGAAATTTATTTCTGTAATGGCAAAGTTAAGCCTACTTATAATTATGCCTAAGTTACCCCAAGAGAACCTCTTTCGTTGCTCAGCTGTGGCTGCCAATTCACCTCACTCTGTGAGACTTGACTTGACTCTCAGGGGTATAAATCTCACATGGGACATGACTCCCAGGGATAAGCCTAGCCCTGGAGTTATGGGATTGAATATGACTACTTGACCAAAAGTGGGAAAAGAAATGAAGCAAAGTAAAGTTTCAGTGGCTAAGAGATTTCAAATAGAGTCGAGAGGTCATTCTAGAAGTTACTCTTATGCAAGCTTCAGCCAGATATTGCAAATTGCCACAGTATTCCAAGCCCCAACCAACAGTATTCCTGGAAACTATAAAGAATACCCTGGACTCTTTCTAAGACTCTACAAAAGTTTTAATTAATAAGTTTAATATTTTAGAAACCTAGGTACCCAGATTGTTCCTATGCCTGATAACCCCTGAAACCCAGTGGTACCAATCTCTCATCAACCAGTTTCATTCCTCTACCCCATAAGGTCAACATCCCTTTCCAGCACAAAGAAGCTAAAGTGGTCATTGCCCAGATATCCCTGAAGATTTAGAGAATGATCCAATAAAAGGAAGGAGGTGTAACTGAGAAATTCAAATGCAACAAATGATTATGACCACTGACTCATTATATAGCTATTTCATTTTAGTTTCTAGTACATCAGAATAGCTAGAAGGAAATAACTGAAATTGATGAACTGTAATCCAGTAGCCTTATTCTTTCATAATGATTGTATAACTATAAACCTTTTATCATGTGACCTTGTGATTGTAAAAACCTTGTGACTGATACTCCCTTTATCCAGAGTATGGGTAGATAAGTAATAAAATAAGGACACACATGAAAATAATAATAATGATAGGCTGGGAATATGGGGGAAAATACCCCTATTAAACTATAGACAATAGTTACAGTACTGCTTTAATAATCTTTCATCAATTATAACAAATGTAACTACTGTTAACTAGAGTAGAATTACAAAACAAGTTTTATCATCAATTTTAACAAATTTCAACACCAATGCACGGTGTTGGTGGTGGGGTGGTTTATGGAAATCCTGCATATTACACATGATTGTTCTGTAAACCCACAACTTTTCTAATAGGAGAACATTTTAATTAAAAAAGAAGAGCACTGAACAAGGAGTCATAATCCTTGGATCATGGTCCCAGCTCTTTTGCTATTTGTCTGATTTTATGCAAGCTACACACCCTTTCTGGGCCTGAGGTTGATTTCTGGGTGATTTCGAAGACTATTCGTGTTGTCATTCTTTGATTCTGTGAGCTCGTCCATTCAAATTCTCCATGAGTGAAAGCAGCCCTCTTCCTAACATTCTCCAAGCCCACCAGGCTTCAGCCTTACCAGACATCTGAGCCTTGCCCTGACTTTCTTTTTTCCCCAGAGGATCACTCTCGGAGAGCTGGAAGTGCTGCCACCACTTCTCGTCAAGGGTCTCAACAGGCAATGCACCCATGTTTCTTCTCTTCTTGAGAAGAAATAGCATTTCTTAAGAATTGGTTAAACAGATCAGTTTAAAAGTTTAGTTCTACAAACATTTAGTGAGTTCCTGCTATCTGCCAGGCACTATATAATGAGTATACAGGGAGGGGGAGTACAGTTCAAGGAATAAGAAATTAGTCCTGCTCACAAGTACTTTCAATTTTGTGGTGGGTTCCAGCTCTCAACTTTAAGGTTAGAGGCTTCTCTGAAGTATAAATGCTGGTCTAATGGGGACTCAGAGCCATCAATAGCCACATATGTATTGATCATGTACTGCATCACAGACATTGTTTAGATACTTTCATATGTCGTCTTTTTTGGACCCCAGAACATTGGGTATTTCGGTCTCCATTTTATATTAAGGTGAACACCCTGAGAATACCCAGCTAGTAAAGCCAGGCCTCACTGTCCCACCTCTGGACTCCCCAGGACACATATTTCTGGAGTCATCTTCAAATCACAATATCAACCTACAAATTACTAGAAGCAATTGACTCAGTAATTTTAGTTAGTTAATTTACTATCACTTATTTCCCTCTATAATTTATGTTTAAAATGATTATACATATCCAAAATCAGTCTATTCACTGTTTAAAAATTTCCTTTGGAGATTAAGTATTCCTCTAGTTTAATCATTTCCTTTAAAATAAAAAATGTGTTAGACAAATGCTTTATTAAGGCCTACGGGCATTTATACCTTAGAATGAATAAAAGGTATGACTGCTGAGTTTTATAGTGGAGACCTGAAGGATATTTTAAAGTCATTGTCACATGAAGGTCAGTGATGGATGTTGAAACCAAGGGTAATAGAGAAGGTGAAGTAATAATTAAAATAATGAAACCACCAAGAGCAGTTTTACTTGAGCTGGCCCTGGGGTGAGAGGAGAATGTAAATGCTCTAGTTTTCACATATAATAACCAGGTCACTCTCATGTACTAGGTTCTAATATAACAAAAAAATAGAATTGGAGGGATCTCAACCCATTCCTCGGCTGATATTACCCTTCCAGGGTGCTCCATTTCAAGGCCTTGTTGAAATATTCATGGTGGGTCTTTCTTTCACATTCCAAATATGCTTACCAATTAGGTTTTTATCAGCTCCTCTGAAATTCTTGCTAGGTCATCATTCTTGTATTGGTACCAGGTTGAAAGAGCAACATCAGTTGCTCCCTTTGAGGGTTCAGTTTGAAACTTGAAGGGCTCTGTGGTCCTGCTAGCTCAAAAGTCACTAGCTCTGTGGCAGAGACCATGAACGGGCAGTCATTGAGTCCTCCATTTGCTTGGGCTTGTAGAAAGCTTCTGGGCTGCCATCCTCATGGCTTCAGCTGGCAGAGCTGCTGCATGTGGGGTCGTCTACCCTTTGCCAGCCCAAAAGGATGATTTGCCAGAAGTCCGAGGAAGACTGACCCCCTACTTGGAGCTCAGGGTTTGTCATCAGGAGGATTGTTGACAAATTGGTGTAGCCTGTATCCAACCTGAGGTTATTCAGATGCTTGATTTTTCAACCTTACTAAGATAAGTCACAGAGGAGTGAAGAAGCTATGGGAGTGGCTTTCAGCAGTTCTTAGGAGAAAGTGCATGGAATGTGGTGGGGTGAGAGCTAGGGCAGCATAGGTGATGGGGAAGTCCAAGAGGGTCTAATGTGAGAGGGAACGGGTTTCCTGTGTATGGATCCTCCTTCTTCCTTTTGTTAGAACTTCCCTGCTGCAAATGTAGGTGGTTAAGAGATTCCCTAATTTCCAGAATGCCTAAATCTGGACCTCTATTTGCAGTCAATTTTAAATGAAACCACATGACACTTTAAGCCCTCTACAGTCCATATTCAGTTCTGCAGTCTGAGAGGAGAGAGAAATCTGAGATTAGATGCTGAAAGATCTGGTCTGAGTATCTCTGGTCTAGGAAATTGAAGAGATAACAACAGGCTTTGTCTGCCATCAACTTCCTATGTAATGGGTAACCCATCCTTCCCCCAAGGTTTAGTCCTACTGAGAAGGTCACCATTGACTGGTCTTGGAGGGAAAAAATTCCAGTTCAATGACATTTCATTTCTCACCTATTTGAAAATTACTGAGCTAGGAAAATGAGGGGCAACAGAATTGTATATTTTATTATATAATTCCTATCTTGAAAGAAATTATAAACTACTAGCAAGTAACAAGGAAAATATAATAACTGTGATACAAAAAAGGGTGAGGGAATTACCATTAAGAGAATACAGAGTGCCAAGGAGGCTCAAAGGAAAAAAGATTACATCTAGAACAGGAAATATCTAACAGAGGAGGCATCATTTGATACGGGCATTGAAAGAGAGATAGGATTTCAACCAATGGAGATGGATGAGGAAGGGACTTCTAAGGGAAGGTGAGGGTTGGAGATACAAATACTTCCCCAGGCTTTTAAATAAACTAAATTGCCTTGGGAGAGGTCAGAGCTAACATTAATCCTTTGCATATTGAAAAGAAATTCTCCCAGCAGAGAAAATTGGGAGAAACCCTTTTAACAGCTTACTTGATTAGTAAATGTTCAAAAGGCTTTATTCATTATTCACTTACATTTGGTATGCAGGAAAGATTTCAAATGGAATCAATAAACTTTTTCTCCAATGGATTAGGTATTGACATGACTGACTGGAAAGAGAATGTACCAGATAATCCTGAGAGTCTTTCCAGGTTGAAATTTTTTCAAATTTTTAAACTTCCATGCCTAATGATTCCCAGAGATACTGAGACCAAAGTGCATCCTTATTTGGTGAAGAAAAGAAATGAAAAGAGAAGGAAAGGAAAGGGGGAAAGAGCAGTCGGGAGCCATAACCTTCCTTATACCAGAGATTCTCAACACAACACTAGCCACATAATTAAAATCACCTGAGGATATTTAGATCCATTGGTGCCAGGTCCCCAAGCCCAGATATTTTTATTTCATTAGGGGAAATTGGTATTTTTAGGAAGCAACAGCCTTCCATTGCTGCAAATGGACCCTTCCATGGGGTATGGAAGAGAGTATAGAAAAAGTATCTAAGAGAGTATAGAAAACATGTTAAAGCAATGACTTACCCTTTTCAGATGTGGTAGGCTGAATAGTGGCCCCCAAGGGTTCTTGTCCTAATCCCTGGAACCTGTGAATATGTTACCTTACCTGGCAAAAGGGGCTTTGAAGATGGATTAAATAAAGGATTTTGAGAAGGGGAGATAATCCTGGGTTATCTGTGATGGCCCAATATAATCCCAATAGTCCTTACAGAGGAAAAAGGAAGGCAGAAGAGTCAGAGATGTGATCACAGATGCAGAGGTCAGAGTAAGGCAAGTGTGGACTTTGAAGATGGAAGGGGGCCACAAGCCAAGGAATGCAGGCAGCCTCTGGAAGATGGAAAAGGTAAGGAGATGGATTCTACCTTAGAGCTTCCAGAAGGAATGCAACTCTCAGCAACTCATTTTAGGCTTCTGACTCCCAGAACTGAAGATAATAAGTTTGTCTTGTTTTAAGCTACTAAGTTGTGGTCATTTGTTACAGGAGAAGTAGAAAACTAACACACCAAAGGTTAGAGGTACTCTCTGAATGAATAAAAACATAGTGCTTTATTTTAATTTTCCTACTTAAAAAATTTCTCAGTGTTTGGAGCCCTTAAAGCTGTGCTGTGCAGTATAGCTAAAAGCCACATGTGGCTAGTCCAAAATGAGATGGGTGACAACACATCAAATTTTAAAGACTTAATGGGATAAGAATGTTAATTATCTCATTAATAATAATATTTATTACAGGCTGAGGTGGTATTTTGGATACATTGGATTAAAGTATATAATTAAAATTCATTTCTCCTATTTCTTTTTACTTTTTAATTTTTTAAAACTTTTTATTTATTTTTTTACATGGGCAGGCCCTGGGAATTGAACCCAGGTCTCCGGCATGGCAGGAGAGAAGTCTGCCTGCTGAGCCACCATGGCCTGCCCTCTCCTATTTCTTTTTACTTTTTAAGCGTGGCTTCTAGAAAATTTATAATTATATATGTGGCTTGAATTATATTTCTGTTAGCACTACCTGAAAGCATGTAGCAATCTGACTATTGGGTAAAAAAGCATAATTCTGGAGTTATAAAACTACTTGTCCCTTTTTTTCAGAGGAAAAAAGAATGATTCTCACAAAATCTACAGAATTCAGGGTGAGCAATCTATGGGTGGGGGCATACAGTGGATGTAGGGATATTGTTGAAAGTGGAAGGGATCACATGGCAAGATGTTCATTTAGGTATTCATTTTAGAATTGGTCACTTTGCACTTATTATGTTGCTTTGTTTATCTCCTATTCTGTTGCAGTGTCTACTGGAAAGCTTATTGCTTAAAAGCTTCCTATAAATTCCTTTGTAATGAATTGTTCTCAGAACTATTTACAATCGTGCCATTTTTAAAGAGTCAGGAGCACAAACTCTCTGCCCCATTGTCAGTAAATTCTGACAAGTTAGAAAAACTTTGTTAAATTATTTGGTAACAAGTCACACATACAAGACAGTCCTATTGAGTTGTTGGATTCTTTATGCTATAATTTCAGGCTAGGAAACCATCATTATTCCACTGTAATATTTCTCCAGTGCCATCCTATCTACAGCCATTGGATAGGTAGACATTTTATAAGTTTACTTGGTTCTAGTGAAGCTTTGAGACAGAAAGCTGCTTAAATTTTTCAAAAAGAGTTAGTTTGAGACTGTTTCCTATGTTTGGTTCAGCTGTCTTTAAAAACAAATCATTACTAATATTATGATATATGCCAGTTTGAATCTGTTGTGGACCCCAGAAAAGCCAAGTTCTTTAATCTTTATTCAGTATTGATGGTTGGAACTCTTTGATTGTTTCCATGGAGATGTGACCCACCAATTATGGGTGGTGACTTTTAATTAGATGGTTTCCATGGAGATATGTCTCCACCCATTCAAGATGGGGTTGCTTACTGGAGCCTTTAGGAGGGAACCATTTTGGAAAAAGCTTTAGAGCCACCAGAACTGGCAGAGGCAACAGAACAGACAGAGTCCTTGGGAAGCCGTTGAAGATTGCTGCAGAGAAAGCTAGCAGATGCTGCTATGTGCCTTTCCAGCTGAGAGAGAGAAACCCTAAACATCATCAGCCTCCTTGAACCAAGATATCTTTCCATGGATGCCTTAATTTGAGCATTTTCATAGCCTTACCTTAATTTGGACATTTTCACAGCCTTAGAACTGTAAATTTGCAACTTAATAAATTCCCCTGTTTAAAAGCTGTTCTATTTCTTGTATATCACATTCTGGCAGCTTGCAAACTAGAACACCATATTGAAGGTGAACATGAATCAAAGGGGTTGTATAGACTCACCTGTCCCACCAGTTAACACTACAAATATAAATAAGTTATTGCATGAACTACTGAAAAAGTATGAACCTTGTACAAAGAGTGTATAATTTGGGGGTATAAGGAGAAAAGTGCTATTGCATGCTATGGGCTATGTTTACCAGGAAAACATCAACAGTACTGCAGCAATACCAGGGGTACATAATGGGGGAATGGACAAGAGTTATGGGGAGGTTTGGATTTTATATTTGGTAAAGGTGTGTTTATTGGTTATCTTTTTCTTCAGAACAATGAAATTATCTAAAATTGAGAATGTTAATGGACTATTGACTTTGGACATTATACATGAGACCCAGCAGACAGAGGTGGCTGAAAGATGCACTGACTGAGAAGTAGATTGGCGAACAATGATGTATACGTATGATTGAACTCTGTGCTGCTACGAAAAGGAACAAAGTTGGGAGGCATGCCAATGTGAATGAACCTATGGGACATTTGGTGAGGCAAAATAATCCAGAAACAAAAGAGCAAATATTGTATAATCTTATTTAGAAAATATTTATAGGAAAACTGGGGCCTAGGTTTTAAGCTCTTAAAGCAGTCATGTTCAGCCTGGAGTGGTAATTGTTATTTCTGGATTTTGAGAGGCTGTTTTATACATGTATAACCTGATAAGAATGAAGCTGACCTGGTCCGGATTAAGGTAATTCAGAATTCAGGGGTAAGGAAGACATTGTCTGTAGTTTAGAACTTCACCTACTCTTTGAGACCAAACGAAGAAAGGTTTATTTTGTCCAGAACCTAAATTTTCTATAGCACAAAATCTAACTCAACCTGTATGGATAGATCATTTAAACAATCCAAACACAGGAAGCCCAGAATAAGAATGAGGGCCTTTAATTCTGTACAACTTAATGTAATACCTAGATACATCCTAGAATATATTAAGCAGATAATAAAAAAGTATTGGCAAAATCCCTTGAGGGATGGGAGAAAAAATATGGAATGATTAAACTTTACCATCAGGGAATCCCCTGATACTGTGTCAAACATTATGGACACCCAAATCAATAGGCGAAACCTTGGATCTTGAGGCTTGCTCTTGTGAAGCTTATGTATGTAGTGGAGAAGCTTAGCCTACCTATAGGTATACCTAAGAGTTACTTCTGAAGGACCTCTTTTGTTGCTCAGATGTGGCCTCTCTCTCTCTCTAAGCCCAACTCTGCAAGTGAAACCATTACCCCTCTGCTACATGGGATATGACATCCAGGGGTGAAAGTCTCCCTTGTGGTGTTGAAGATGACTCCCAGGGATGAGCCTCACCCTGGCACCTTGGGATCAATAATGTCATCCTGACCAAAAGGGGGAAAGAAGTGTAACAAATAAGGTGTCAGTAGCTGAGAGAGTTCAAACAGAGTCGAGGGCCTACTCTAGAGGTCACTCTTACATAAGCTTCAGTTAGACATTGCTACCTATCATAACCTGCCAACCCCCAACCAAAACCATTCTTATCAATCCTGAGGAACACTTAGGGCAATATATAAGATTCCACAAAGGTTCTATGCACTAGGGTAACTTTCCAGAAACCAACAACCTCCAGAAGGGTTCCTGAACCAGATAAATCCTGAAATGCAGAGGGCCCAGCCTCTCCAGAATATAACTAGTTCCATTCCCCTATCCCTTATTATCAACAGCCCTTTCCAACATGAAAATGTTAGAATGGGCATAGCCCTAATACCCCTAAAGAGTGGAAGAAAGATCAAAGATGATGGTGGAGTTATACAGAGAAAGTTGGGTTTAACAAATGAGTATGAATGCTGAATAATTATATTGATATTTCTTTTAGTCTGGTACCTTAGAGCACCTAGAAGTAAAAACCTAAAATTGTGGAATTGTAACGCATACCAAACTCTGAAATCTGTTCTACAACTAATTGTTGTGGTATAAGAATTAGTTTAAACAGGAGTCTTTAAAAGAAGTCAGAGAAATGTGTTGTGTTGCTCAAAGAAGAAGCAAACTACAACACTGTGAAGTGCCCAAGAGGGCCGTGTGCCAGGAATTGTGGGCAACTTCAGTAGCTGAGAAGGGTCCATGCTGACATCTAGCAGGAAAACAGGGACCTTAGTTTTACAACTACAAGGAACTGGATTCTGCCAGCATCCTAAATGATCTTGGCAGAGACCCCCAAGCCTCAGATGAGAACTGTAGTGCTACACACACCTTGATTTTAGCCCTGAGATACTTTGAGCAGAGGACCCAGCTCACCTGCTTGCAGACTTCTGATGCACACAAATGCTGGATAATTTGTGTTGGTTTAAATCACTAAATATGTGGTAATTTGTTACAAAGCAAAAGAAAATTAATATACTGGATGGATTCTTATTATTCCAATCTCCTGTGAGAGGAAAAACTTCTTTATATTAAATTTTACTTTTCAAACCACTGCGTGGTTTCTCTCTCCTGACTGGACTCACACTGATACATTTGCCCAGTCACTCCACATGGCGTAGTGGAAAAAGCACCAGGCTCATCATTTGGGAACTGCCATTGAAATATTGTTTCAGGCAAGAATCATCAATAGATGCCAAAACTAGTGAATACAAGTTTGATGAGAAACAGAATATTATAGTCTCAAAATCATACTCACACATCATACTCATTAATTACAAAGGAAAAAGTAATAAGTTCACATTAAGGAAACCTGAAAGAAAACACTTTAAAGTTAATATCAGCAGCAATGGGATGAATAAATATTAAGTGCCTCCTGCTATGATGCACTGAGAAGGATACAGAATTGCTTCTGTGACATTCCTACCCAAAATCCATAACCTGAAGATAATTAAGAAGAAACATCAGACTAGTCCAAATTAAGGGCTATTCTTCTACACAATAACTAGCCTGTAATCTTCAAAAGTTTCAAAGTTTATGAAAGTCAGAAAGTCTGAGGAACTGCCCCAGATTAAAGGAGATTTAAGGAGCTGACAACTAAGTGCAACATGATCCTTTATTGGATTTGGACAAGAATTTCTTTTTTTCTTTTGACGTAAAGGTCATTAGTAGAAGAATTGATGGATTTTGAATAAGGGCTGTAGGTTACATAAAAATTTTACCATTTGTTAATACCCTGAAATATTTGGGAGTAAAAAGGCTTCATGTCTGCAACTTATCCTCAGATGTTTAGAAAGAATTCATATATATATATATATATGAATGATAAAATAAATATGGTGAAATAGCATTTCAGGAATCTAGTGGAGGGATATTCGGTTTTTTTATTTTGGTACCTTTTCTATGTCTGAAATTATTTCAAAAAATAAAAACAGGGAGAAAAGAGAGCATTAAAATTAGAATGAAAAAAATGGACTCTAATTCAGGTTTTACATTTACGAGTTATGCGTTAGACTTGAGCAATTTATTTCTCTGAGCCTTAGATTCCCTGCCAACAAAACAGGGATAATAATACGAAAATTTGAGTGTAAGGGATAAATGAAGAAATATGTCATAGGACTTAAACTTTCAGTTAATATGAACCGAATCCAAACCATAGAGTTTCCCATTTTTATTTTTCCCATTTTGGTCTCTCTTCTTTTCTAGTACTGTTTTTTTTAATGTTTTTATTTTATTATAAAATATAACATATATACAAAAAGCAATAAATTTCCAAGTAGTTATAGAACAGATTTTAAACTTTGGTATAGGTTACAATTCCATGATTTTTCATGTTTTCTTCTGGCTGCTCCAAGACACTGGAGACCAAAAGAAATATTAATATAAGGATTCGGCAGTTATACTCATTTGTTAAATCCTATGTTCACTGCTATACTCCTCCTCTTTTTCAATTTTTTTGTGAAAAATAACATATATACCAAAATCAATAAATTTCAAATCTTCCTTTTGGTTAACTCAAAGACAACTGATTAGTAACCTAATCATGGGAGTGATAGATAGCCCATCATACTCAAAGTTTCCATCCAAACTCAAGAGAAGTCCTGAGGGCCACCTTAGAATCCTGTCTAACATAGCTAGTAAAAGGGGAATTCTAAAGAATAAATAATATGATAGTGAGTATATAAAAAGACTTACCGAACTTCTATAAAGAGCTAGATAGTTAGGCTTTGCAGAGCAGCATGCCACATACTCTGCCATTGTGGTAGATAACATGCAGTGAATGAGCTAGGCAGTGTTCATGGGAGGTACAAATAGGCAAAGGCTGGATGTGGCCCTTGGGCCACAGTTTGCTGATCTCTGCTATATAATATATAACAGCCAGTACCTCTAGGACTCAGATGGTCTCCCAAGGAAAAGGCCCCTAGGGCTGAGAGCCAGACCTTGTTGGAGAGAGCATGGCTGTGGCTCACCAGGTGGCAGAGAAGTGGTGCAGTGCTAGTAGAATGTCCTGGATAACTGCCCTCTGAAATTTGCCAGAAAACTGCCCTCTAGGGTGCCAAGGAAAGCTGTTCATGGGGAGGTGTCTGACTGGAAGCAGTCTGCTACAAAACTGCCTGAGGCAGGTTCTGGGGTGAGTTGCTGGCAGCAGGGTACTATAGGAGCCTGCAAGCTAGGACACCTGACCAGAAAGCAAAACCTTTCTTTCTGCAATGTCCCCCCAGTGCCCTCTACTGACAAAGCTTAACACCATGCTAGCCTGAAAAGGAAAACTGTTTAAAGGGCCAAGATCCATTTTTCCCAGAGCAGGCAAAAAAGGTTGGATTTGGAGCTCAAAGGCAATAAATCTGTTCCTGGCACAACAACTTACATGAATAGTGTGGGAAAAACCTGTACAAGCTACAGAGTGATAGGCTGAGCCATCCTGTTCTCGCAGAGCTTGTTGGAAGTGAAGGATGAAAGATCTAGTGACAGAATATTTGTGTGAAGGAATATATATATATTTTAAGGCCCTGTTTTAGTTTGCTAGCTGCAGGAATGCAATGTACCAGAAATGGAATGGCTTTTAAAGAGGGGAATTTAATAAGTTGCTCGTTTACAGTTCTAAGGCCAAGAAGATGTCCCAGTTACAGCAAGCCTATAGAAATGCCCAATCAATAGCATCCAGGGAAAGATACCTTGGTTCAAGAAGGCCAGTGAAGTTCAGGGTTTCTCTCTCAAGTAAGAAGGCACATGGCAAACATAGTCAGGGCTTTTCCGTCAGCTGGAAGGGCACATAACAAACATAGTATTATCTGTTAGCTTTCTCTCCTGGCTTCCTGTTTTATGAAGCTCCCTGGGAGGCATTTTCCTTCTTCATCTCCAAAGGTCACTGGCTGATGGACTCTCTGCTTCACGGTGCTGCAGCATTCTCAGTTCTCTCTGAATCTCTTCTTTTCTTCAAAATGTTTCTTCTTTTTATAGGATTCCAATAAACTAATCAAGACCCACCCAAATGGTTGGAGACATGTCATCACCCAATCCAGCTTGACAACCACTCTTGATTAAATCACATCTCCACATTACCGTTTCAAACATATAGTACTGAATAGGGACTATTCTGCCTTTATGAAATGAGATTTAGATTAAAACATGGCTTTTCTAGGGGACATACATCCTTTCAAACCAGCACAGTCCCCAAAGATGACTTTGCGACCTGGAATGAATAAACAGGAAAACCCTGGCTGCTGTAAACAGAAGAGGGTTTAATAGTGTTTCATAAGAGTCATAGAGCCCATTTTTCCTGCCCAATTGGTGGGACCCTTTATGTTCTTTCAGCAAATTTGTAATGAGACTACTAGGTACAAGTACTATTCCAGTTATCCAGTGATGGTAGTAAACTAGGTAGGCATGGTGCCTGGCCTCTGGGCCCTCAAAATAAACTAGATAATAAACATGAAATGAAACAACAAAATATGTACAGATTGTAGAAGGTGATATGCAGGATACAATCTGAAAGTAACGGAGGGGAGGGGGGTAACCGAATCAGACAGGGTTAACTGGAAAATTTGCTCTGAGGTGACATTTAAGTTGAGAACGAAAGGATGAGTGAGAGTTAGGCAAGTGAGGATTCAGGGGAAAAGCACTCCAAGAAGGCGGACCAGCAAAGTCCAAGGCCTTGATTCAGGGAAAAACTGGCTGGATGGAAGGAGCAGTGAGGGCACCTAAAGGAGAGAGGAGTGGGAGGTGAGGTTGAGAGGAGGGGGAGGCAGTTCTTGTCAAAAGTGTGTAAAGCCAAACTCACATCTCTGCAGTGGACAGGAGTGCCAACAGAAAGAATAAAGAGCTCTGGGGTCCCTTCAAGAGAAAGAGAAATAATCTCATAAGGTCTGTAAATTTCCTTGATATTTTTCAGGAGAGACCATGTGATAGTGTGTCTATTAGATTAGGCTAAACTACCACTCAGTTTCAGATGGCATGCTAATCTTGAATGCAGCTGGCTAAAATGGTTGATTAGCATCCAAATCAGGAGTCCCATGATCTAAAGGCAAACACTCCATGCATTTGTCTTACCCATCACACATCAATACTTTTGCTAATAAAATGAATTTTTAAAATGAGTTTTATCTATAATATTAATGGCTAGTAATTGTACTTGAAATTTGACTCTTACTGATGAAAGTACAGGTATACAATTTTATGGATTGACCAAAACATTTAAAATTCACTCCCCACTCATGCATGCGCAGAGGGTATAAGAATCAATGAGGCATATAGCTTGTATGTTATGGATGGAATCCAAGGTTTGATTCCAAATCGGCCCTGTTTTCGGGAACCAAGGATTGCTCTTTTTCTAATGCTGGTCTTGAGGGTAATAGAAGCCTGCCTCTGGAATATCGTCACTGAAGCTGTGGTTGAAGAACCTATAAAACCTAGACCTGGGACTTCATAAAATTTACAGAACAGGTTGTTTGAACTGATTTTTACTTGCTTGCAAATAAATGTTTGTGGCAGAATTCTGAGACTTGCTTTCTTTAAAATCTGGTAGCAAAGTAGGGGGAGATGTTAATCCATGGTCATCTCCAATGATTTAGTGGCTACCATTTTTTTTATTAAAAAGCACCTAAGAGAGTTTTCTTGACCAAACTGGCATATATGTGTTTGCAACACATTCCCAGATTGACAAAAATCTGGCAGCACGCATTTAAAAGGGAGATTTGGAGGAAAGTAAAATATGGTTGATGAGGACTCTAGATTTAAAATATGAACCATGATAACTGCATCAGAGGATGCACATTTTCTGCAACTGGCAATAAGGTCTTCAATATAAGGTAAAGCCCATCCCAAAACAGGAGGATTGTGGAACAAGAACAGTCAAGATCTAGATAGGAGAACTAATAACCTTTAGACAAGGTTTCCTACATGAGGCTAATTAACAGTTGGGAGGGCTGGGCATTCCAGAAGTGTATACATGGGAAGGGGCGTCACCATGCCTCCCGTGACTTGGAGCTGTGAGCAGAGACCAGGCCAGGCTCAGTTCTCAAGACATGCAGGTAAATATTATCATAATACTCTACTCAGGGTTAACCTACTAAATAATTGAGAATATATCTATAGCAGTTTCTGTGGCCTAACAGGTTCTTATAAGTTTTTCTACAAGATGCTTTCCAATTATGTATAATCGTAATTTATTTTAAGATAGGCCAATGAGGGAAGTCAACATTATGTGTGGAGAAAGTTAACTCCAGAAGGATTAAGTGCAAATTACAGAATTCGAATCCAGAGGCTTCTTTTAGTTAATTACCTTTAGGAGAAGTAAAATAATTCAGTAAAATAATGGGACCTAGGAAAAGACTGAGATATTGAAAATCTTAGATATTCAAGATATTGAGAAGGGGTTCCTTTGTGACAGTATTGAGAATGCACCTGAGAGACCCTAATTAAGGGGGCTTGATTGACTAAGGCTCACGGTGCTCTGAATTTCATTGCCAAGTTTATTCCAAGGCCTTGCTCTACCCTCTCTTCCACTCACTGAATGCAGCAGGGATAATAAGCCAGGCCCATTCTTGGAGATGGAGCTATTCAATAGCCACCTTTAGCTCGAGGGCCCTGATGGCTCCCTGAACCTTCCTTGGATTGCCAGGCAATCTAGGGTGCTTTGACCCAACCTTCCATCTTTCTTTTCTTTGGTTGTCTTCAAACTGGCATTCCAATGTGATGGCTCTCCCAACCTTTTCTGGCTCTCTCCTTGTACCAGTTTGAGAGGATTACGTACCTAAAAAAGCCATGTTTTAATCCTGATCCATTTTGTGGAGGCAGCCCTTTCTTTAATCCCTATTCAGTACTGTAGGTTGGAAACTTGATTAGAATATCTCCATAGAGATGTGACTCACCCAATTGTGGGTATTGACCTTTCATTAGAGGGAGATGTGATTCCACCCATTCCAGGTGGGTCTTGATTAGTTTACCGGAAACCTTTAAAAGAAGAACCATATTTTGGAAAAGCTTAAGAGCCATGAGAACCACGAGAACCCACTTAGCCAGAGACCTTTAGAAATGAAGATGGAAAATGCCCCTGGGATTGCTTCATGAAACAAGAAGCTTGGAGAGAAAGCTAGCAGAAGTTGCCGTGTTCACCATGTGCTTTTCCAGTTCAGAGAGAAACCTTGAACGTCATCGGCCTTCTTGATCCAAGGTACCTTTCCCTGGATGCCTTGGATTGTACATTCCCATAGCCTTGCCTTAATTTGGAGATTTTGGGGTTTAAAACTGTAAACTGGCAACTTAATAAATTTCCTTTTTAAAAGTCATTCTGTTTCTTCCATATCACATTCTGGCAGCTAGCAAACTAGAATACCCCCCATTTTCTATCATGGGCATTTCACCCAATTAAATCTTTGCACATTTAATCACATCCAGGCATTTGTTTCTTGAAGGACCTGGACACATAATCCTTTCTACCATTTTTACCAAATACTTCAAATAAGAAAATAGTCATGATTACTTTGTACTCAATGCCTTCTCTCTCAATCCTAGGGATCACTAAAATCTTCAGATGAAAAATTAATTTTGAATGTAGACATATAGTAGCTTTGGCAATTCTGAGCTGAAGTTATTAAAGTCTGTTATTAAGTGTCCCTCTTTAAGGGGACATTTAGGTCATAAGTTGTGATTCTTAGAAATGTTCTTGAAAATATTTAGGGAGATTTTAAATGCCTTCTTGCAGATACAGGACAACCATATCATTTTTTTTCATAAAACAAAATTCCCACAGCAGTAACTCAGGTTTTAGTTTATGCATTTGTACAAAATTAGATATAAATGAGAACTTAGAAATCTTTGTTCTAACCCCTCCCCCACTTTTTTTTAACAGAAGGAGAAATTTAGGCTCAGATGGGTAAGAGAGCCTACCTTAGGCACACATGGTGTTGGCATCAGAGATGTGATATAACACCCATGTACAAATGCTCAGTACTGCATGGCAAGCTCCGCTTCAAGCTGCTTCCAGCTGAAGGAGCTTCTGGGCTATGGAAAAGCATTTAAAGGAGGACTTGCTCATCATTTTGAACTGCCCTTTGCAAATTCAAAGGAAATAGAAAGAGCATCAGACTTTACATGTTATGGGAATCTGACCTATTGTCATTTCTCTCCTAATAAGTGCTGTCTGGCCTTGGGCAATTCCAGTGTCATCCCTGGACTTTAGCTTCGTCTTTTAAATTAGGTTAACATGAATGTCCTTTCCACTCTCACAGCTTCTATCTGTCCCAGGAATGTAAAGAGAGGGGGCTGTCAAATAGTTAAATACAGAGTAGAGCAGAGCAAAGGGAAGTTACAAAGTCAAGAAATATCTGACTCTTCCACTGTAAAATAAATATTTAAGTTTCTGAGAATATTAAACAGCAGTGATGAGTGTTACAATACAAGTGTAGAAAAAATCTAACTGGGATTAGTTCAGCTTTATAGAGTTTATCTCGTGGCTGAAGGGGGAACAAACGAAATTGAAGATGCTGGCAAGAGAACTGACAATGGAGTTCAGACAGCAATAAAGAAAAGTACAATCAGGAGAGTGTTAATAACTTCAGAAAAGTGGAAGATAAGGGTCCCATGGAGTTTTTCTTAAGGATTAAATTGATAATCAATGTATAAAACTTTGCCAGGAACTGTGCAAGGTCTGTGACTTTACCCTACTTAAAAGCTAACAAGTTGGCCCCCCACAGGAGGCCATAGAAGACACAAAATTCCTGGGTCAGAAAAAGAAAAAAAAGAATTTTATTACTCACAGCAAGTGTAGTAGCCTAGGATTTCATACTCATTTGCAAGGTTTCTCTGTGTCTGCCAAGTCTCATGCCGGCCTGCGTTAGATGATTGTATGCATAGTGGGTTACTGTATAGAAGAGGAACACTAAGCTTGGAGGGTCACCATTTTTAAGTAAATGACGCAAACCTGCTCTTTGTCCAGAATGAGACATTTCCTCATCCCTCAAGATGTCTTGTTGCAAACACAAACCTGAAAAATGATTTGGATAAAGGTTGGTCAGGGCCTCACATTCTTGGCATATCCAACAAGAACATACAGAGACTCTCAGAAAAATCATGACAGATTTTTCTCTTCCTAAGACTTAGCAGTGCCCAGCAGACAGTAGGCTTTCCATAAATATTAGCTATATTGATGCTTGTGCAGATATTAATGATTAAGTTGAATTCTAGCAAAAATTCAGAGGAAATAAAGATTTATAGTCAGAGGTATATGTTACTAGTGATAAGAATCTTGATATTAAAACTCCAGCAAAATGAAAACTCTGGGGTGTTAAAGTTATTTGGAGATGAACTATAAAGAGAATAAGAACTAGAAGTCTTTGAATAAATTTGTAACAGAAAATTACCTTTGTAACTACTGTGTATGTAGGAAACAAGGAACCAGAACACATGATGAAATATCTACAGCAAGTTATAATGTAGTCATATTTTTTTTGCAAACACAATAGAAAAATGAGAGGTTCAGAAAAAGAAACACAACTGTGGTTGAGAAGGCTAATTTTACATCATACACCATTTATTTAAGAATTGAAAGGGGAACATCTGGATATGCAAAACTGGAAAAGAAATTTTTCAGAATGATTCCCAAAGCAAGGGAATGAACTAAATTACCACCCCAGACTCCTAAGTAAGATCCATTATGATCTAATTTGAAGGTTATGTAAAAACACAAACCACACTATTGAACCCAACCTCCAGCCCCTTTTCTTTGGATTTTGTCTCCAATGTCACAAAGATGATAGGGCTCCTCTATGCCTTCTCTTATGAGCTTGTCCAGTCTTTACTTCTTGTCCCTTACTCTCTAATCTCAAAATCTTTGTGAGAATGAAAAGGCATTCCCAACTAGAGACAAGGAGTTTGGCTTATAATTGAATACTCAATAAAACTACTATCTTTTATGTGCTCTGATATTAATCTTAATTGAGAGGCTATTTTCTCAGGCTCTCTGGATGAGAACACTGGTTCCAAAGAGTACTAGGAAATGTTTCTATTAATGTCATAAGATTATTCCCCTCTCCTCCCAAACGAATATTCACTGCTCAAACCCTAGCAAAAGCTGTAATTACTGATCTGATCTTATTCAAGGTTTTTCTTTCTAGCTAAGATTGAAACACCATTTTTTTTAAAAACAAAGCCAAGCACAAAACCAAAACAGAATTGAGCCTAACTGCACCCAAATGAATTGGATTGTGGCACAACTGTACTTTTAGATTCATCATCTGGTTTTTGTCCAAGTAACTTCATTTCAGATTAGCTAATTGGGGCCACCTTTAGAATCTTGTTTGTGTAGGATTTGGGACAACTGACTTAAATTTCAACTGGATTTGCTGGCTCAGCTGTAGCACTGATTATTGGTGTGGTTAAATCTCCTAGGTTTTAGGGCCCAGGTTGCAGTTTCACCAGGTTTATCTCCAGGCAGATCCCAGGTTCCTGAGAGCTCAAAGGGCAGATGCAGCATCTTCTCTTATACATTATTCAGAAGGTGAAGGCAAAAGAAAAGGGTGTGCTACCAACTTTATAAAAATAAAATTGGCCTAGTGTAAAATTCAATGGTGGGACTTTTTTCCTTTCAAATGTGTATTAATTTTTTTTAAAGGCTTATTTTCAAGAAGTCTCAGATTACTATTAATTTTATGTAGATGTAATTTGTTTTACAAAAGGTTGGCTATGTTTATTTAGTCACAATCAGTTGACTGACTCAACGTGCCTCAAGACCACAAAGAAACCATTTCTGCTTCACTCCATTAGGAGTCCTAGGACTGGACCCAGATTGCGAGGAGTGCTGCTTGGGGCCCATTCATGAGTCTGCAAGATTCCCATTGTGGGTAACCTGTGACTGCGTGAGATTAGCCAGGTAGGTCACCATCGGCAGGTCACTGATGTTGCTGTTGAGCCTAGTCTTAAAGTCATCAGGAACTACTTTGGGTATGTGGTTAATGAGACTCATCCAGAAGCAGCCCACAGTATTGCAGGTGACACCTTTCCAGGTAGTCCGTCCTCTGCATACCGCAACCCTGGTTTAGGGCAGCCTGGATGCGACCTGACGCTCCTCCCACTTGCTGTAAGTCCCTTGAGAGTCCAATGACTGAGGTGGGGCTCAAACAGGTCTTCACGATCAGGTCAGCTCCAATGCGCTGGGTGTCATAATATGCATATATCACGGTCGGACGGGTGAGCGTCACCCCACGGTCCTCCCAGGAGCACCCGCTGAAGTGTGGACATGGACCTTGATGCTCAGGCCGCGTCCTGGAGGCTCCGTCCACAGCGAAGTGAGCGAGGTCGGGGGCCGCCCGGCTGTGGTACTCATGAATCAGCACGGGGTGCTCTGTGATGCCATGGCCTTCGGCCTACCAGCCCAGGTTGAGTTCTTTTGGAGCGATTTTCTTGTGCAATTCATACATGTTCTTCACAAACTCCATGCCAACAGCCACTTCATTTTCAGACTCGTGTGGCACTGAAAGGCAATCGGTGACTTCCACTGAATGTTTGTCGACAGTTCCCAACAGGGTCCCCATAACTGGGGCCGCGCCCTCGTTGCGTCGCTCACAGCTGTTACGATGGAGGCCAAAATGACCGGGTGCAGCCTGACCACGCGGCGGCCAGGGAAAGGCCGCGGGAGAGCCGGACCAGGCAACCGGGGCGCAGCAGGGCGGGAATCTGCGCCTGGGCTTGCGTTGACGCCTGGGTCTGCCCCGAGCCGCTGTCGTAGCTGCTGCCGCCGCAGGGTCGGAAGATGAGGCTGGGACCCATGCTGGAGCCCGAGCCGGAGCCGGAGCCGGAGCCGGAGCCGGAGCCGGGTTGGGGTGGGGCTTGGGCGGTAGCCGGTGCGGGAGCTGGGGTGGCGGGAGGGGAACGTGCTGGTGCCATCTGGTTGAGTGAGGAGCCAGGTGTTTGCTTGAGATATCAGGTCAACTTAGTCCTAGCTCTACTCCAGGTGTGAACCTACTTTTTTTGTTTTTAATCCTTTGAGAGTGATTCTTTGAGAGCTGATGATACACAATGAATTGCATTTTTGTTAATGATCACATTTAGTAAAACAGCTGGTCTTTTAATACTGCAAGAGCAAACACACTCTCTTTTCACTGGCATAGAAAGCTATGCCACCTGCTGGCTTACAGGTAGCAGCACCCTGTAATGAGTATGGCTAGAAGAAAAGATCAGATCCCATTTACGTGTGCAGTGCTCTTGCTCCTGTTTTCCCTTATCCTTGGGGCATCATAAATTCCAGCTCAGTAGTTAGCATTGCCTTCTTCCTGGCAAGGAACAGCCTCAAACGTCACATAACTAGGATACAGGCTTTAGACATTCCTGTGTTAAATGAGAAAAAAAACTAAACTCAACAGCTTGTCCTGAAGAGGATATGCTGTGAAAGTCATCCAAAAATCCATTAACATATCTGTTGGTGAGTGAACTGGTGAAACCAAGTTATGAAAACAGTTAATGCAATCAAGAAGGGAGCACCCTGGAAGGACTTTAATGAGGGTCAGTTGCCTTAAAAAGCAGAATTAGCACTGCAGAGAAAAATCTGAAAGATAGTGCATCCAACAGCCTTTTTTAAGAAGTAGTTTCACTGTGATATACTCACATGCTATGCAATCCACCCAAGTGTACAATCAATGGCTTTTAGTCTACTCACAGAGTTGTGCATTCATCACCAAATTCAATTTTAGAATATTTTCCTTACTCCAAAAAGAAAAACCACATACCTCTCAATGGTCATCTTTCCAAACTGAACAATCATTGGATTTTATTGTAATCACAGAGTTGAGCATTCATTACTATGATTAATTTTAGAAAATTTTCATTACTCTGGAAAAAAAAACCCGTATCCCTTAACAAACACCTCTCAATTCCCCCCATCCCTACATAACCACTAATCTATTTCTATCTACATAGGTTTATTTATATTTATATTTTATTTTATACAAATGAAATCATACAATATGTAGTACTTGGTGTCTGGTTTCTTTCACTTAGCATAATGTTGTGTTTTTAAAAAATTATTATTATGATTATTATTATTTTGGGGGTGCATAGTCTGGGAATCGAACCCAGGTCTCCCGCATGGAAGGCCAGCATTCTACCACTGAAAAAAAGATACATTTTTTAAATTGAAGAAGTTGTAGGTTTACAAAAAAATCATATAAAAACTTTAATGTTTCCATATACCCACCTATTGTTGATCCTTTGCATTAGTGTGGTACTTTAGTTATAATTGATGAAAGAATATTAAAATAGTATTATTAACCATAGTCCCTAGTTTACATTAGGTGTTTTTTTCCCATATACCATGCTACTATTAATGTTTTGTATTAGTGTTATATATTTGTTGTAATTCACGAAAGAACATTCTTAAACATGTACTATTAACACCAGTTCATCACACACAACAGAGTTCACTGTGATATACAATCTCGGGTTTAATATTCTAACTTTCATTCTCATAACATATACTGCCTAAAACTTTCCTTTTTCAACTATTTTCACAACCATAATTCAGCACCGTTAGTTACAATAAAGTACTACTATCACCACCATCCATTGCAAACCTTTACAATCAACCTAAATAGAAATTCTGTACAAATTAATCATCAGTTCCACATTCTCTACCCCAATATATTCCTTGGTAACTTATATTCTAGATGATATCCCTATGATCTTTTTATTATAACTAGTTCCTATCAGTGAGATCACGCAATATTCGTCCTTTTGTGCCTGGCTTATTTCACTCAGCATAATGTCCTCAAGGTTCATCCATGTTGTTGCACGCATCAGGACTTCATTTTTAAAGTTGAATAGTATTCCAGGGTGTGTGTGTGTGTGTGTGTGTGTGTGTGTGTGTGTTTTGTGTTTACATAGTCATTGACTGATGGACATTTGGGTTGCTTCCATCTTTAGGCAATTATGAATAATGCCGCTATGAACACCACTGTGCAAATATCTGTTTGAGTCCCTGCTTTAGATTATTCTAGGCACATAACTACTAGCATGACTGCTGGGTCATAGGGTGATTCTATATATAGTTCCCTGAAGCACTGCTAAACTGTCTTCCATAGCAGCTGCACCATTTTATATTCCCACCAGCAATGAATGAGTGTTCCTATTTTTCCACATCCTCTCCAACTCTAGTAACTATCTGTTTTTTCAATAGTAGCCATTCTAGTGGGTGTAAAAATGATATCTCACAGTATTGATTTGCATTTCCCAAACAATGAGTGTCATTGAGCATCCTTCCATGTGCTTTTTAGCCATTTGTATATCCTCTTTGGAGAAGAGTCTTTTATACATTTTTAAATTGAGTTATCTTTTTGGTGTTGAACTGTAGAATCTCTATATATTCTGGATATTAAGCCCTTATTGAATATGTGGTTTCCAAATTTTTCTCCCATTGAATAGGTTGTCTTTTCACTTTCATGACAAAATCCTTTGAGCTGTAAAAGTTTTTCATTTTGAGGAAGTCTCATTTAACTATTTTTTCTTTTGTTGCTTGCGCTTTGGATTTAAAGTTTAAGAAACCACACCCTAACACAAGATCCTAAAGCAAATCCTAAAGATACTTCCCTACATTTTTTTCCTAAGAGTTTTTTAATGCTGGCTTTCATATTTAGGTCTTTCACCCATTTTGAGTTAATTTTTGTATATGTTGTAAGATAAGGGTCCTCTTTCATTATTTTGCATATGGATATCCAGCTCTGCTAGCATAACTTGTTTAAGAGACTATTCTTTCCCAATTGAGTGAATTTAACAACCTTGTCAAAAACGCAATTGGCCACAGATGTGAGGGTCTATTTTTTTTTGTAGTTTGTCAAATATTTTTATTTCTAAAAGTAGTTTCATTAACCAAAAAACAAAGAAAGTAAAGTATGTGACAGTCAACCAAACTAGAGTGAAGCCAAAGCCCTACCCCCAGGGACTTTAGCTTTAAAGTCAGGAAATGTGAATCCTCCAACTTTGTTCTTCTTTTTCAAGATGCTTTTGGCTATTGTGGCCTCTTACCCTTCCAAGTAAATTTGATAATTGGTTTTCCATTTCTGCAAAATAGGCTGTTGGAATTTTGATTGGGACACAGTTGAATGTGTAAATCATTTTGGGTAGAACTGACATCTTAATGATATTGAGTTTTCCAATCCATGAACACAGCATGTCCTTCCATTTATATTAGTGTTTTTAAAATTTCTTTTAGGAATGTATTGTAGTGTTCTGTGTTCAAGTTCTTTACATCCTTGGTTAAATTTATTCCTAGATATTTGATTCTTTTAGTTGCTATTGTAAATGGACATTTTTTCTTCATTTCCTCCTTTGCATGCTCATTACTAACGTATAGAAACACTATTGACTTTTGTGTAATTGTGTATCCTGCTATTTTGCTGAAATTATTTATTAGCTCCAATAGGTTTGTTGTAGATTTGGGGGGACTTTCTATATATAGGATCATGCCATCTGCAAATTGTGAAAGCTTTACTTCTTCCTATCCAATCTGAATACCTTTATTTCTTTTTCTTGCCTAAGGTTTTGCTCTGGTTAGAACTTCCATTACAATGTTGAGTAACATTGGTGACCATAGGAATCCTTTTCTTGTTCCAGATCTTAGAGGGAAAGCTTTCAGTTTTTCAGCATTGAGTATGATGTTGGCTGTGGGCTTTTCATATATGCTTTCCCTCTTGTTGTGAAGTTTGCCTCTATTCATATTTTTCCAAGCAATTTTATCAAGAAGGGATACTGATTTTGTCAAATGCCTTTTCTGTGTCAATGGAGATGATCATGAGTTTTTCCCACTTTTTTGTTGATGTGATATATTACATTAATTGATTTTCTTATGTTGATCTACCCTTCCATAACTGGGATAAAACCTACTTGCATGGTGTATAATTCTTTTAATGTGCTGTTGGAATCAACTTGCAAGTATTTTGGATTTTTGCAACTATTTCATATGAGAAATTGGTCTGTAATTTTATTTTCCTTTAGTATCTGTATCAGGCTTTAGTATTAGTTGGCCTCATAGAATGAATTAGGGAGTGTTCCCTCCTCTTCAATTTTCTGGAAGAGTTTGAGCAGTATGGGTATTAATTCTTCTTGGAGTGACTGGTTAATTCACCTGTGAAGTTATCTGGTCCTAGGCTTTTCTATGTTGGGAGGTTTTGATGACTGAGATGACATCTTTGCTTGTAATTGGTCTGTTGAGGTCTTCTATTTCTTGTAGATTCAGTGTATGTCGTTCATGTGTTTCTAGGAATTTGTCAGTTTCATCTAGGTTGTCTAATTTTTTGCATATACCTTTCATAGTATCCCTCTTATGATCCTTTTTATTTCTGCGTGTTCAGCAGTATAGTCTTCACTGTCATTTCTGATTTTATTTATTTGCAACTTCTCTTTTTTTCTTTGTCTCTCTAGCTAAGGGTTTATTAATTTTATTGATCTTTTCGAAGAACTAACTTTTGCTTTTGTTAATTCTTTCTATTGTTCTTTAATTCTCAATTTCATTTATTTCTTCTGTAATCTTAGTTCTTTCCTCCTGATTACCTTGGGATTAGTTTGCTGCTCCTTTACTAGTTCCTCCAGGTGTGCAGTTGGGTTTTTTATTTGAGCTTTTTTATCTTTTTCAATGTAAGCATTTAAATTTACCTCTCATGACTGCCTTTCCCTTATCCTGTAAGTGTTGATATGTTGTGTTCTTGTTTTCATTCATCTCATAATATTTACTGATATCCCTTAAAATTTCTTCTTTGAGCCACTGATTATTTATGTTTATTTAACTTCCACATATTTGTTGATTTCCATCTGTTATTTTTTTCCAGCTACATTCCATCATTTTCAGTGAAGGTGCTTTGCATGATTTCAATCTCTAAATTTATTGAGACTTGTTTTGTGGCCCAACATATGGTCTATCCTGGAGAATGACCTATGTGTACTTCAGAAGAATGCATATCCTGCTGTTTTGGGGTGCAATGTTCTATCTCTGCCTGTTAGGTCTACTTCATTTGTTTTATTATTCAAGTTCTCTGTTTCCTTATTGAACTTCTATCTAAATGGTCTATCTATTGATGAGAGTAGCGTTTTGAAATCTCCACCTATCATTGTAGATGTGTGTATTTCTCCCTTCAGTTTTGCCAGTTTGCCTCATGTATTTAGGGGGCACTGGGGTTTGGTGAATGTTTATTATTATTATTGTTGCTTCTTGATGGGTTGCCCCTTTTATTAATATATAGTGTCCTTCTTTGTCTCTTATAACACCTTTTGACTTAAAGGCTGACTTGTCCAATATTGGTATAGCTACCCCAGCTCTTTCTTGGTTATTATTTGCATAGATATCTTTTTCTATCCTTTCACTTTTAATTATTTGTGTCTTTGGGTCCAATATATGTCTCTTCTAAACAACATATAGTTAGATCATGCTTTCTTATCCATTCTGCCAACCTGTGTCTTTTGATTGGGGAGTTTACTTCATTAATCTTCAGTGTTATTACTGTGAGGGCAGTATTTACTTTAGCCATTTTGTCCTTTGGTTTTTATATGACATATCATTTTTTGGCCTCTTTTTTCCTACTACAACCACCTTTTCTGTGTATTTGCTTTTTGTGCTATTTCTGACTGATCCCTTTCTTATTTATGTTTCTATACATATTTTAAAAATACTTTCTTTCTGGTTACCCTGGGGTTTATATTACCCAATCTACATCTATAACCTAATAATTTGATGAGATACTAATTTGACTTTAGTAGCATACATGTTCTCTGCTGCCATATCCCTCTTTCCCCTCTTTATGTTGTTTTTGACCCACTTTTACCACTTTATATTTTGCATGTCTGTTATCAGGAAATATGCTTTTTTCTTATCCATTGGTATTCTGATTCTTATATGAATTAAAGAGTAGAGTTGTATATTGAGGATACAGTACTATTGGGTTTTATTTTAATCCTTTTGGTTACCCTTACTGATGATCTTCATGTCTTCACACGACTCAAGGCCACTTTCTCATATCTTTTCCTTTCAACCTGCAGAACTCCCTTTAGTAATTCTTGTAGGACATATCTCTTTTTGATGAACTCTCTCAGTTTCTCTTTATCTGTGAGTGTTTTAAACTTTGCTTCATTTTTGAAGGACAATTTTGCACAAAGAACTTTTGGCTGGAAGCTTTTCTCTCAGTACCTTAAATATATCATGCCACTGTCTTCTCACTGCCATGGTTTCTGATGATTAATCAGCCTTGAGTCCTACGGAGGGTCCCTTGTGTGTAATGAATTGCTGCTTTCAAAATCCTCTTTATCATTGGCATTTGACATTCTGTTTAGAGGTTTTTCTGTTTCTTTGATTCAGTGTTTGTGGCATTCTTCTCCAGTCTGTACCATCCTCCAGAGTTCAAAGCAAGTGGGAATTTGTGTTTTTATTCACTAAATCTCTAAGGAGGCTTTTTCAGGGAATGTCTTATATTCCCATGTCAATGATGTCACCCCATCCCCAGCAGCCTTTTAGCACACTTTGGGGCATTTGTGTTGTGGTGTGCTGGTCTTAGAAATGGCAGACCTCGGCTCTAGTCCAAGTTCTGTGGCCACATGTCAAATGTTCTCTCCTAGGTTTTAAGAGTTGTTGTAAGATTAAATGATGTAATTAATGTTAAAATACTCATGATTTGTGGGGATGTGACCATGTCTGTAGATATTTTTCATTTTCACAATTGGAAGGTATATGGGGGGGGTGCTATATCTGGTGGATATAGATGTCAGAGATGTTGCTAAGCATACTACTATGCACAGATCAGCCACCCAAAACAAAGACTTATCTGGCCTCAAATGTCAATAGTCCCAAGGTTGAAAAAATGCCCTCAAGTTCCTTTCTGATTTTGCTTGATTCTGATAGGGACATGATAAATGAGAGCCTTTACTAAGAGGGAGCTTTCTGTTAAGTAAGTAGGGGGTGGGGAGGGAGTTTAGGGAGTACGATTCAAGCGATGATTTGGGCCCTTTGTGATTATATATCAGTCTGATTGTCAGTTTTCACTGACTTCAGCTCCCAAGTTGATAGATGATTAGGATGGGATGGTATTTCTGTATAATTTACTGTAGTTGGCACCTATTTCAAAAGGCTGTGTGAAGGGTCTGGGTTATTACCGTTAACTTTTAGTGGTATAATATATTGGAATCATGTCTATTGAATTTACAGACTCTTCAAGGTCTTTAAAGTAAGGAAAAATCATATTTAAAAATTTTAAATTTAATGTATGAGTCTTGTCTTGGTTCTGCAACTAAGATAATAACAACAACAAAAAACAACCAATTGCCTTGAACTCATCACCTACCATGACTCCAGACTCTCTTTTATGGATGTGCTTAGGTACAATGAGGCTAGAAGCAACAAGATGGAATTAATTCAGAGGATTCCCAGGGCCAGCATTGGAGAATTTAATATGACAAGGAAACTAGAAATGGAGAGACGGCAAATATTAACAGTGAACTGAGGGGTACCTCGAGGCCTAGAAAACTGTTTATAAGAGCTCTATGAGCGATTGTGTCACATAGCACATTCTGAAAGATCTCTCTAGATTCCTGCTTCTGCCCTCCATTCAGGCACCTCTACCATTCACTCTCCTCATGTTTCTTAATCATTTCTCCCTCTCCTCACATGACCTTTGGTTGATGTCCTTACTTGACTTTGGTTCGGATGCTTGATTTATCCCTGGATGTGTCCTTTGTGCTTTGCTTCTGTCACATACACACACCTATCAAGCTCAGACTCCAAAGAACTCAGATCTTAGCTGTATGGGTAGCTATGAAGATTGTTCATTGATCAAGTTCAGAGTGACCAACCCCTGTGAGGAAAGGGATTACGAAGGACCACAAAAAGCAAAACTACAGGGTGGTGCAACAGTGGCTCAGTGGCAGAATTCTCGCCTGCCATGCCAGAGACCTAGGTTCGATTCCTGGAGCCTGCTCATGCCATAGCCTTACAAGACTAAGGAAATTAAAGTTTTGCTAATCCATATAAGAACTCTTAGCAAGAAGTTATATTTCTAACATTATGGTCTCTTAAGAACTTTTTTTGTAGCTTATACAAACAAGGCAATAGAACTCAAAGAAAACATTTCTTGAATATAGGGATTGAATTTCATTTACTCTAGTCTCCAGAGACTAGCACATTGTATGAAACCTGGTAGTTCCGCGATTAATGTTTATTGAATGAAATTCATTTCTAACTTGTGGTTTTGTTCACTCAAAATTAAGGAAAGATCAGGCTTATGGAAGAATCTTTTTGCATATAAAAAGGAAAGGCTAACTATGTTTAACAACCATTCCTCACATTATTGAAAGGAGGGAGAGATGAGTGAGCAAGCAATGAATTTGAAGAATAAATTATTACTATCTACACAAATCCCAAGAACACTTGGTTTTGAAGGAGAAGCAAGATACTATTGGTCATTCTTAGAAACAGAACTTGAAGTGGAGAGGCAGATAGTTCTGAAACTGTTACCATTGAAGATATGATTCACCGAAATACTTTGTTCTGTTACAGTTGTATATCCATAATACATCAAGCAACCTGGAGATTATGTATACACATGAAGTAGATTTCTAACACTGAGGTTATAGAGGGTGTTTGGAGACCACACATATGCTAGTCCTTCACCTTCAGTAAATCTCACCTTATCTTCCAGACACGTACACCACACTCACTCACACTCATACACACTGAGTGATAAGGCACATGGGTTCCGAGGTAAGAGTGTGGGAAGGGACTTAACGATGGGCTTGATGGCATATGTGTAAATGGCATTTCGGGATTTGAATCATTTAAAACATACTAGTATAGTATAGCTCCTTAACTTATGTCAGTTCTTAGTTATTCTGATTCACAAATATTTTTGAGAATCTAATAAAGATATGGACTTTCTTTCTAGAGAAATGACATAAGGACACAGGTGTAATATTTATATATCATTTCAGAAAATTTATAGATACTTCTGAGAACCTTAATGATTCCATATTGAAAACCTTTGTCAACATATGATTGTGCAAACCTTGTGACTGACACTCCCTTTATCCAGTGTATGGGCAAATGAGTGAGAAGATAGAGACAAAAATAAATAAATAATGGAGGAGTATGGAGTATGGGTATTTTGTTTTGGGTGTTTCTTTTTATTTTTTATTTTCTGGAGTAATGAAAATGTTCCAAAATTGACTGCGGTGATGAATGCATGACTATATGATTATACTGTGAGCTGCTGATTGTATATTTTGGATGATTATATGGTGTGTGAATAAATTTCAATAAAATTGGATAAAAAATATATTATCTTAAAAATGTAAAATAAAAACAAAAACAAAAAACCTCCGTCATGGAAACTGTGGGGTGATTAACTTTATGAGGTGAGTAATCATTCCACAATCAATCCACTGACACATATAAATTTATGACAGGGCTTGCAATTCAAATGTCTCGGAGGGTGTTCTAGTTTGAAAGCTGTCAGAATGCAATATACCAGAAACAGAACGGCTTTTAAAAAGTGGAATTTATTAAGTTGCAAACTTACAGTACTAAGGCCATGAAAATGTTCAAATTCAGGCAAGGCTATGAAAATGTCCAAATTCAGGCACCTACAAGAGATTACCTTCACTCAAGAAAGGCCAATGAAGTTAGGGTTCTCTCTCAGGTAGGAGGGCACATGGCAACATTTGCTAGCTTTCTCTCCCAGCCTCTTGTTTCATAAAGCTCCCCCAGGGGAATTTTCCTTCTTCATCTACAAAGGTCTCTAGCTGTGTGGGCTTTGTTGGTTCTGGTTGCTCTTTCCAAAATGGTTCCCTCTTAAAGCACTCCAGTATGCAAACCCACGTTGAATGGGTGGAGACACATCTCCATAGAAACCATTCAATCAAAAGTTACCACCCACAATTAGGTGGATCACCTCTCCAAGGGAGCAATCAAAATGCTCCTACCCAGCAATACTGAATGAGGATTAAAGGACATGGTTTTTCTGGGGTATACAACAGATTCCAACTGGCACAGAGGGTCAGGCAGGAAACCTAACTTAGTGACTTAGGGAGGACATGGAAGTGGGAGGATTGTGGAGACCTGGTGAGCTCGCACTCCTCTCAAAGGCAGTTACTACTCAGGTCCAGCCACCTGCTGGCATGTGGATTCAGTATTGTCAGAATTAGATTTTTATAGAAGAAGACAAAAATTTGGATTTTATTAAATTTCCTGATTTTTAGCAAACTATACAAGCAAATAAAAAACAATTGACTACTGTTTTCCCCTCAACATTTTATTATAAAAATTATCAAGAATACAGAAAAGACAGAAGAATTATATAGTGAATACTCAGATAATCACCACCTAGATGCTACAGGAAACATTTTGCTGTATTAGTTTTATCACATGTATATCCATCTATTCATCCCTCTAGCCTTCCATCTATCTATTTTAGTTTTTATGCATTTCATACGTTAGTGCTAAAATCAGTATACTTCCTCTGAAACATTTCTAGCTGTCCATTTTTGGTCTCTATATTGATACCTATTTTTATTTAACTGTGTGTGTGAGCATGTATGTGTGTTTTAAGTGTGGCTTTTAGGTCCTAAGCTTACACACATGGGGGGTTGAAATGGTTAACCAATAGTTGCCCTGCACTACTGCAGGTAGGACTGATGCTTGATAGTTTTACCCTGGAATTGCCCTGAGATGGGTGAGGGTGCAAATAATTTGGGAGTTCAGAATCCATGTTTAACCCAGATTCAAATCAGAGAGCTATTTATTTTTTCTAAAGTTACAGAATAAAAACAAGCCCCTCTCCCTATGGCCACAAAGAGAACAAAGAAAGAAGGGAGGAATACAATGGGTACTTATTGCAAGAACTGAACAGCTGAAGACCAGATAACACTGTGTAGGTTAAGGGATGTAGCGGTTAGGTTCAGGTGTCAACTTGGCCAGGTGATAGTACCTGCTTATTCTGATGCTGTGGACATAAATCATCAGCATGTGAAATTCATCTATGGCTGATTACATCTGTGGTTGGCTAAGGGGTGTGCCTTCCACAATGTGTGAGGCTTAAAAGGAGAGGTCAGAAGAAAGAAAAATAGCTCAGCACAGCCAAGCAGCGATCAACAGAATGCAGTTCAGGGCTCAGAGCAGCTCAGGCTCAGACATTTGGAGATGCAGAAAGGAATCACATCACCCTGGCCTTTGAACCCAGCAGCCTGGAGGGAAGGTCAGCATACATCACCGTGTGTGGTGTGCCTTCCCAAATTAGTAAATTTGTAACTAAATAAATCCCTTTTATAAAATCCATTCCATTTCTGGTATTGCATTCCGGTAGCCTTAGCAAACTAAAACAGAGACAGGGAGATGGGGATCTAAAGGGCCAGACAGATAATCATACAAGCTTTTACCAAGGTAATCAGTGGCAAATATTTTTGCTGATCATGTTGGAGGAAGCAAAGTCTTTTTAAATAGCAACATCAATAAACACAATAAAAATAAAATGTGTATACCACATTGATGGTATCTTTCATGTATGTGCCATGCAAAGCACAATTTTAATAAGAAAGGGAGGAAAAGAAAGGAGGGAAGGAAAGAAAGGAGGGAAAGGAAGGAAGGGAGGGAAGGAAGGGAAGGAAGGAAAGGAAGAAAGAAAGAATATTTAACTGTGAGGTAGACACCATTACCAACCCCATTTATTTCACAGACAAGGAAATTGAGGTTTAGAGAAGTCTTTCTCACACTGATAGGAAGTGGCAGAAATAAGATGTGAGCCTGGTCTGTCTTGTACCAAACTCATTATCTCTACCTTGCAATTACCTGTGAATCCACTCAAGCTTTTCAGTGTTGGAAACAATGTTGGAGTTTCGGTAATAAATAAGATATGACTTGAACCAGCTACATAATTTGCCAAGCCCAATGCGAAATGAAAATGTGTGACCCATTATGTAAACCTTATTAAGAACTTCTAGATGGTGACAGCAGAGCTTTAAACCAAGGTGGGGCCCTTCTACATGGGGGGCCCGGCACGACTGGACAGGTAACACTCATAAATTTGCCTTGAATATGACATTATAACATGGAACTGAGACCTACAGAAATCATCTACAGAGCACAAGCCAGATGCAAGAGGAGGAATCCAATTCAGAGTAGAAGAGAGAATATATTCGCCCCTCCAGCCTCTTTAGTGTGTCAAAACTGGAAATTTGTATAGGAAACACACCTCGTCATATTTGGAGTTTGTGACATTTAGGTTACGTAGTAAAATGTACGTAGGATTCCATGTGTAGAGACCTCCCTCAGTGTTGCTGTAGCAAAGTCTCTGGACTGAGTTTCTCCTGGCCATTGCTGTCAAGATTCTGGTACTCTAGTGGGTGAAAATAGGTAAGCCCCCACCCCACTCTCACCCCTCTCCAATCCTCCCTACAGATTGAGGCTTTTGCCTGCCTTATTGCCTTTCTGTCCCAGGGGATGTCTGATATGCCAGACATGATTGACTCACAAGCCTCTGAAGCCCCCACATTTCCTCCATCACACTCTTGATTTTCTGAGATCGGAATCTACTTGTGAGAAGGACTTAAGGATAGACAGGAGGCTGGAAGTCTTTCACGTGATGCATGCCTGATGCATGCAAAGGAACACAGGACTCCCTCGGCAGAATGGAGAAGCTGTCAAACTTGTTCTCAAACCATTCTCTCTGTTAACCCATCTTCCCATTAGCTATCCTTGCTCCTTGGTATAAATCCTCCTCATGGTGTTCCTAGTTGGGTTCCCCTTATTCCCTACCTCATTCAGATTGTCCCATTTACCACCCAGCCCACAGCTGACCTTTTCTCTCTTCTCTGACATTAGAATGGTAAATAGCTTTACTAATCATCTTGATTTGTTTAACTCCTATCTTACCCAGGAAACTAAAAAGAAGAAACAGAGGACAACTGAGGCATGCTGACATGCCCAAGATCCCTTGTGGTGCTGATAGAAATCTCTGTCTCTGCTAGAAAAGAGGGATGGTAATAAAACAAGTCAAACTGACTTGTTTCAAACAAGTCTGCTAATCTTCACCAGGTAGCCCCTTTTGCTTGTGTAGGTTGCTGATTAAGGGACTATGACCCAAAGGCACCCTGCTCCAGACAACTCATGTCCCCCTCGCAGCTCACCCTTCCCTGGCAACTCACCTCTTCCTGGCCCCTCACCATTTCCCCCACATCCTCGCTTTGTCCCAAACAGCCATATAAATTGACACCCCAAACCCAGCCCTTTTGAACAGCAATTTCCTTTTGAACAGCAATTTCCTTTTTGTGCTGCCCCAGCATGCATGCTACTTAAGCTCAAAAAAAACTTCTTCTGTACTTTAGCTTTCAGAGTCTGTTCATTGTGTTTTCAGTGTAACACTTCTCAACAAGACTTAGTGGCTTTTCTTTGTCCCTTAGGGCTGTCCTATGTGATTGGCCAGGAGAAAATTAATCTCATGCATTAATTTGAGCTAAGATTAATGGCTAACACTAATTTGATGGATGGTTCTCAAATTTTAATATCGTTGCTCAAGGAGGAGCAAAGAAGCAACATTAGGCACTCAAGCTGAGCCTTTGCAAGAGATAGCTCCAGCAGAGGGACTAGTCCAGCTGCCTTTTAACTCACATTAACAATATAATACTTATTTCACTGAAAGTCCTGTTTCTAGGAAGTAAATGAAAAAACAATGGGCAATAAATATATGTTCACTGTTAAATAAATCTTAAAATATATATTTTGCTTATTAATTATTTAAGTTAAAAGATAATGCATTGTGGAGGCATAAGAATGAGGCACCTTCACCTGGCCAAGTTGACACCTGCACCTAACTACCACACCCCCTCAGGAGCTTTCTCAGACTACCACCCTTCTCCCTCTCCTCATCCCCAAGTTTGGCTTGGTTCTTTTGTATCCTGCTTTCCTTTCTCTGTGGTACTTAGAGAACTGCATTCCTTTCCCTGTGGTACTTAGCCTACTGTGCTGGTTTGAAAGGATGTATGGACCCTAGAAAAGCCATGTTTTAATCAAAATCCCATTTCCTAATGGCAGAATAATCCCGATCAATGCTGTATGTTTGAATCTGTGATTAGATAATCTCCCTGGAGATGTGATTTAATCAAGAGTGGTTGTTAAACTGGATTAGGTGACGACATGTCTCCACCCATTTGGGTCGGTCTTGATTAGTTTCTGGAGTCCTATAAAAGCGGAAACTTTTAGGAGAAAGAAGGAGATTCAGAGGGAGCAAAGAATGCTGCAGCACCACGAAGCAGAGAGTCCATCAGCCAGCACTTTGGAGATGAAGAAGGAAAACGCCTCCTGGGGAGCTTCATGAAACAGGAAACCAGGAGAAGAAGCTAGCAGATGACACTGTGTTTGCCATGTGCCCTTCCAGCTGAGACAGAACCTTGACTGTGTTCGCCATGTGCCTTCTCACTTGAGAGAGAAACCCTGAACTTCACTGGCCTTCTTGAACCAAGGTTTCTTTCCCTGGATGCTATTGATTGGGCATTTCTATAGGCTTGCTGTAACTGGGACATCTTCTTGGCCTTAGAACTGTAAACGAGCAACTTATTAAATTCTCCCTTTTAAAAGCCATTCTGTTTCTGGTATATTGCATTCTGGCAGCTAGCAACTAGAACACCTACTTAGAAATGATACTACCCTTTGTGTGATTATAGTGTAACCGTGAAGTTAGGAATAAATGATTATGATTATTAAATCAGTATATATATATATATTTCCTTTTATTTTCTAAGTGTTTTAAAATAGACAGAGGAAAATACCTGAAATATCTGAACTGAAATCCAGTTGTCTTGATCTCCGATGATTGGATAGCCTTTATCTTGTGTCCCTGTGATTGTAAAAACTTTGTGACTAATCTTCATTTGTACCCATTCATCCAGTTTTTCAACTTGAGGGTCTTATAATCACTAAAGACAGGCCCTAATGTTTATTAATGAAGGGTCTTGGGTCAGTCCAGAATGAACCCACCCTAAATTCAAAGTTATCTTGAAAACCTAGACTGGATCTGAACCAAAATGGGCTACCTGATATACGCAGTAGTTTAGACTTTAACCTACAAATCATCAATATCTCATTATAATACTAAAAATCATGCCCATCATATTAAGACTACCATTTTCTTAAATATGTTCTGTGACTAAGCATGTAATCAATCTGTGCATGCTCAATAATTAGATCATCTATAATTACATCATCTGGGGCCATTGTGCTCATTATCCTAAAACCTGCCCATCTTTTGATTCTATAAAGCCATCAGAATTACTGCAGTTCAGGGAGACAGATTTTGGGCTGCTAGGGTATCTGATCTCCTGCTATGCATGCACCTAGCAATAAACTTTTTCTCTCTTTGAAACCCTGGTGTTTCAGGAATTGGTGATTTGGGCACACTGGGCAAAAGAAGCACCATCTTTGTCCAATAACAATATTGCATCTGTCTCCCTGGGTGTACTGTAAGCTCCAGGAGAGCAGATATGTGTTCACCTCTGCATCTCCAGTACCTAGTAAAGGGCCTGGTGTTTAGAAAGGGTTTAAGAAATATTTGCTGAGTAAAATAAATGACTAGCGTGATTATATTAGAAATTTTATTTTCTCCTTTGTGTTTCTTTGTATTTTTCAAATTACAGTGATTGTGTGATTTTTCATAATCAGGAAAAAATCATTAAATAAGGTTTTCCTTTCCATTTGAGGCTGTAGCTGTCCTCTGCAGAGCCTGCTGCCTTTGGCACCAATTCCTCTGCTACCGTCCTAGGCAACTTTTTGCCATAGAGTGTGATTATGCTGCATTGTCTGAAATTCTGCCCCAGTTGGGGATATTCTTCCCTGTCTATCACCTTTGGGTTTTGTTTGCCACAAACAGGTGCCTCAGAATCCTACTGTTATCTTCTGCCCTTAGGGATATAGTCAAGTGGCTTTCATGACTCTGCAAATAACCTGTTGATAGCACACCATGGCTGTCTTGCCAGCTAATGATGAGTTGGTGAGATTTCACTGAGTGGAAGTTGTACTGCAGTGTCTTGAGGATATATGTGTTAGCATGAAACTCTCACACTTCACTCCTCTCCACTCCCCTCCACTCCCTTACATCCAAGAGAACTATAATCACTGTGACTTTTTCTGTTGAGTCAAACTTAAGCTTGCTCAGAGAATTAAGGGAGTGGTTTCATGTTTCAATTTGAGACTCAAGTTATGGCTTTCTTCTTACAAAATGACAGGATAAATGCAATTATGGTTGTAGCAAAGTAAGAGTAATTTCTCCATATGGTGCTTCAGGTGGCATTTAAAATATTTTTAATACCTCTGAAGGCAAGATAAAATACCTTGTCAGTCTGTAAACATTTTACCAGCCTCCACAATGTTCACCTACACATTGTGATGTTACAAGGATAGTTTGTCACTTTTCGGAATAAGTTGGGGAATAAATAAATATAGATGATGCATCAGAAGACAGTGAGCCCTTTCAGTCAGAAGAGGTATCATTCTGTTGGTCTGAGTAAGTATTTTTAATTGTTAAATTCTGATTTTTCCATACCCTGATTTCTCTCATCTCAAGCTGCAAACCCACATTAAGTGAAAAAGCTGCAGCACATAGCCTTGTTTTCGCATGTCTTAGGTCTGTGTATACGTTGCAGAGGTTGACATTTTGATGCCGTTAAGTATTTTCATAGAATTTGGGGGTGACAACTAGCTGTTAATTGATAGAATAACACTTATATTAGAGCAAATAAGACAGACAGTAGGCAAGTCGCATTTATCTGGCATTGAGATGAAAAGCCGATTATGCAGCCAAGACAAATGAGGTGGAAACAATTTGGAGATTAGGTTTGCGCCCAGTGTCCTACATTTCAGAAGGATGCAAACATTGGCTTCATGTTTAATATTTCCTATGGATGGCCTCCCTCACCCCCAAGATTGTTTGTCTTGGGGTTGAGATAAATGCAAAATCTATCTCAGAGGATGCTGCATGTATAGCTGGGAACAAAGAAGAACATGACATCAGTGGTCCTGTGCAGGGGTTCTGGGACAATTCTGACATCCCCAACAATGACAGATGAGCAAATTGAAGTGCAGAGAGGTTACGGTGATTTGGGCTGGGCCACATAAATAGTGGGATGAAATGATGTACCATTGCTGGAATTATTTGTTATACTGTCATATCCTATTAGAGCTTGTCCCGTCTCTGTGGGAGAGCAAAGTCCATTTTCCTGGGAGTGTTCACCAGGATGACCATCCTTTCTGTGTTCCCTTTACAATCTCCCAGCATGACCCTCAAATGTCCAGTCCGTATTTTCATTCCACCTGCTCTCCTTCTGGCTCTATCCACTGCTTATACAGATCCCCCTTCCTTGACTTCAGCTTTTGGGTAAAGGGAACTCCTTGATCTTGACTAATTACCTAATAGGAAGGGGAACTCTGAGGCCAGAGATGACATCACCTGCCACTTTCCATCTCTAGTCCCCTCTCCTGTTTTGGATTCCTTTCAAATGCAACCACCAAAATGCTTGTATTCTTATATCTGCGTCTGGTTTCTCTGCTGCTTTCTAACCTCTTCTGACTTTCTGGGTCACACACAAAAGTAATCCATCTCAGGGAAGAACAGAGATTCAATTCAACAAAGTAGATCACTTATTATATGCAAGATATTACAGAGGATAAAAGGTAACCACAAACAATCCTTTCTTTCAAGTTCAAGTCATTTTGAATTCAGGAGACAAATAAACCCTCAGCCCCTTTGGGAGGTAAAATATAATAACAACTACGAGTAACATGCTACAGAAGCACAGAAGTGGAGAACTGACAGGAGAACTGGAGAACTGAGGGAAGTCTTTAGAGAGGAAGTGCCATTTCAGCTGGAGCTTGAGGGTAGAAGGACCCATTTATTTCTTTCTTTGGAAGGGAGTATGTAGTGATTGAATGATAACATCTGAGTTTTCACTGACTTTAGAAAAAACCTCAGGCAAGAGAGTGGGGAGAATGCTAGAAGAAGGGAACAACTCCAGAGCTTCAGCTATTTTATAAACTGAGTCCAAAGCCTGGCTTAAGTTTCTGTGTCTCCTCCCTACTTATAGGAAAGGAGAGAAGCAGAGAGTTAGTGATCTATGAGCTTGATGTTCCATACTGTTGGAGATAAGGGTAGAGCTAAAGTGAGTATTTGCATTGCAGATCTTTGTCCCCCCTTCTCACCCTTAACTCCTCTCTGCTTGGTCTGGGGTCAAGAATATGCTTCTTTGAGTAGTAAGCTGCTGGAGTCATTAAATAAATTTCATACAGGCTAAACAGTCCTTCTCAAATTTTAGAGCACAGGAGTCACCCAGGGACCTTATTAAAATGCAGATTCTGATTCAATAGGTGAGCCTGAGATTCTGCATTTCTAACAAGGTTTCAGGTGAGAGCAATCCTGCTGCTCTTCTGACCACACATCCCAGAGAATGTCACCATCCACTTTACTAGAAGAGAGCTAAGAGGCAAAGAGGACAATTTGGGAATGGATTGTCCTCTTCTAGGGTGCTTAGAAAGAGAACATGCAAGTAGTACATTAAGCCCCAGGTAGGCAGGAATTATCTTTTATATTTTCTTCGTTCCATTTAGAGGTAGATAGTAGGGTACGTTTTTTAAAATTTTTTACTCAAAAAACATTAATTGTCTGCATTTGGACAAGGTCTGGAGTAAACATGAAAAATGAAACCAGCTTTATTTTGGGGTTTGGCTATTGTCATTATAATGCTATTGCACAATAAATAAAACACTTTGAACAAAATTTATTAATTTTAAATTGTTGTCCAGGATATGCTGAGTCATTATGTCCTGGGAAGAGGCAGACTGATGGAGTCATCACTACCAAGATGGAGTAAGTCCTCTGCCCGCACTTCTTGGCCCCTTTCCCACCCATATAATATCTACCTTCAATGCTGCTCCTCTGGGCTGCCTTCCCGGACTTCACCACTTGGCTCAGTGTCAACTCGAGACCCCTCAGACTCTGGAATAGCAGGATACTTTGGTAAACAAATTGACCAAATTCAGTATTTAAAAATTCACAGGGACTGCATCATGTATGTCAGGAGAAGGTAGATTTTTGTGGGGGTTATTAGAGAGAGTTTCTTCCCTTAAGAAGGCAGTGTGATATACTATGAAAATGTGGCCCCAGGGTCAGAAGGATTTGTAATTAAGACCTTTTGTTAACTGTACAACCTCAATGACACTAGTCTCAGTTTCCTCATCTGTGAAATGGGGATAATATCTATCCTGCTAGGTGGTAGGAAGGACTAGTAATTATGTTTACAAAGCCTCAAATCTGATATAGATTATGTATATTCAACTAGGTTGGACGTCATCAAGACAGGAAATGAGTTTTATTGAACTGTATTTTCCAGGTCTAGAACAGCAACTAACATATATTAAATCACCTCCTCACCCACTCCTATCTCCCAAGCTGAGAGCAGGTACATATTTCTGGGTTTGTTTAAAATGTCAGAATGGGATTTATGAATCCCTTCAAAAAACTGCTGAAACAATGCTGCAGTAAGACTGGGTTATCACTCTTTTCCTTTCTAGGACTAAACTCTCATTGTCATATTATTTTCTGTTGGTTTACTTTAAAAGATTTCTATCTCAATTAGAATCTAGTTAGGCTCAAGCCCTGGAAAAAATCATTTCCTTTCTATCCACATCAAATCACAGCTCCTTTCTAAGAGCAAAGGCGATTTACAATTGCTCCCACACATTTCAGAGGCGATGCTTTGCTTTTGGAAGTACTTCTGTTGCTGCAGTTTCAAAAAGCCAGTAGTGTGGGAATTGGGTCCTTCTAAGACAGGTTTCTAGATTAAAAGAAAAAAAAAAAAAACCTCTAGAGGAAATATGAGTTGTATTAATGCTTTTTGTTTGTCTTCTAATTTAAGATGATGAGTTTTAGTCGGAAGTATGGACCTGGTGTTGACTCTCCTCCCAGCTAACTATGTGGCCCTGGGGCAATTACTTGTCCTTACTGAACCTCAGGCTCTTTATTCCTATAAATGAAATTCACACGGGTATTTTGTGGGGATTGTAGGAGATAACTTATATAATTTGCCCATCAGTGTTTAGCCAACATTGTGAGAAAGGCTAAATTATAGTTTTCATAAACTTTTATATCCAGAAAAAAAATTTTTTAAGGGTAAAAAAAACACTTAAAAATACTTTCCCCAATTTTCACATTTATTTATTACTTGAAAACAGAATCTGTTCACGATGGAATTCTATTTTAAGGTACCAGATGGATGATGAAATCTGCATTTACCAGGGAGTGGATTAAAGGCAAGGCCCTTTCTTGCCTCCTTACTTGGAACAGTTCTAAAAACCACCCAAACCACAGACCCTATTACATAATTAAGGCCTCAAAAGCATCTAATGAAAGGCTGAAGGGAGTTCATTTCAGTTGTGATTAAACACTTATGGGGGGGCATAATGGTTTACCTTGGCATCAAGTTCTATACTGACTGACCAGCAAGGAAACAGTGGCAACAAGCTCTTGAATTGTGGTTTTCCATCAAGCAGGTAACCTCCTGGGCGAGGTCCAGGCCTCTTGATCCTGATGTCTTCCTTTCAGGATCATCAAGGCCCCTGCTCATTTCCCAATATGTGGCTTTTAATTCCCAGTAATCACAGTAACTTATCTGCCAGCAGCTCTGGTTCTACAGTTATTGGAAGCGGGGGTGTGGGGTGGGGAGACTAACATAAGGGTTTGGGTGAAGGTGTGGATTCTCTCTTGAGCTTTTCTCCCTTGCTCGATTTAGCACTTTGATAGGGAATGGCCAAGCGGCAGGGGCTGGGGTTGTGACCAGAGCCCTGGAGCGGCGCAGCCCTGAAGGGTCTCCGGGGCGTGGGAACCTCGGGAACCGTGGCAGTCTCGGACCCGCTCTCTTCCCCCATCGCTGCGAACAGCCCAGTGCGTGAGCTCTAGGAGGCGCTCGGGAGCAGGCAAGCTGTCTCCAGACCACGCAAGGTGCAGGGGACTTGCGATTGCCCTGGCTGGCCTTCGTGGACCTACCTCAGCGGCCACTGACTAGCACCTGGGAGCCTGGACCTCGCGCCGCCCACCAACTGCTTGGCGCCAAGGCCAGGCCCAGCCGTTCGGCCGCTGACTGGGCGCCGCTGCCCTCCAGCCCCGCCTTCTCACCCGCCCGCCCCAGGCGCCGCCGCACGGGTCCATTGGTCACTAGCCCTGCCGCTCAGTACACTGCTCGCCTCCCCCAAACAGCCCGGCCGGCAGGCGCGTGCTAGGGAGGCGGGGCTTCGGGACGGGGGGCGTGGTGGGGGCGGGGCCGCCGTGGAAGCCAGAGCTGCGGCCGCTTCAGGCTCAGGGTCTGGACTGAAGCGCATCTTCGCTGCAGCCGCTACGGCTGCTGCACCTGGTAAGGTAAAGAGAGCCTCGTGTGTCCTACTGGCGGTCTGCCCCACCTCTTATCCCTCCCAACCAAACGCTACCTGCGCCACCTCCCTGGGCGTTAGGACTCTTAGAATGGGGCATCCAATCTATCTTGCCCCGCTACCTTATTTTCCTCCCTTCCTGCGTCCGTTCCTCCATCTCTTCGACCAAGCTGCTCCGAAGTGCGTCCGTTGGTAGGACCTCTCGGGTCACCACAACGCAACTCACTAAGGAACTGTCGTTAACTCTCGGACCTCCCAGCCCATTGACCCGCCAGTGCAGTCTCATCCCGGTTTGGCAGAGGAAGGGTGGAAGGGCGGGCGGGGGAGGGGAATCCAGCGCTTTATTTTGAAGCTCGCTGTTTAGCTCAGAGGGGAAGCACCGCAGTGGGATTTGACTGGACATGGAAGGTGCTTACTGATTATGATTGGTAATGACTAGAAAGCTGTCTGTTGCTGCTTTGTGCCTAAATGTATAGGTGACACTCACCATCACCATTTTCTTCTATTTCATCATCCTCATCATCATTACCAGAATCACCACCACCACCAGCATCTCTCTTCCTCCATCAGAGCTCTTCAAATTCTTTAAAGGCACACTCTGTTCAGGCATGTAAGTGCTGACCCCCCCAAAGAACAAGCAGTGTCCTTGTCTCCTGAGGCTAGAACCAAGCCCTTATTTAACTCAAGGACAGGTAGCTGGGAGCAGGATTGGGGGAGGTAAGGAAGGTTCCTCATGCCCATTTGCAGTTGAGATTGCCAAAGAAAACCCTTTGGTTTCATCATCCACACTGGTTCTTACTCCAGGAGAGTTTAGTGATGAGGCTCACACACTTCTGATGTCCTGAATGCACATTCCAGGTCGTTCTTCTACAGTATATGTGCTTCTTTCATGGAGAGGTGAACAGACCAAGCCTTTGGAGGAGGTCAGGTAGCAGAGCATTTGACTTTCTTCCTCAGTGGCACCAGTTGTGCTCAGGCATGTCCCATATTTGCCTGTGGGGTATGTGTCATCATGTGCTGTGCCACCTTGGGGGCTCTAAGTTCCTGGGAGGGAGAACTGTGCTGTGTAGCCTACAGCAGGTGGCACCTTGTGGGCACACCATTGGGATTTAACAGCCAGCACTCAGCTCTTCCTATGACTTTCTGTTGTTTGGATCTCAGTCCTATTAACCCTTTTTTGGGGGAGGTGAAACAGTAAAGCTGAGAGTTGTATATCAGATTAAATCAAATTATGGAACATGTTGCTTTAAAAGAGTTATGAAAGTTCAGGTCTTCTTGATCAGAGATATTTAACTAGTAGTCTCCTTTGTCTCAACTGTATTTATAGTCCTGCAGCAGGACCAATAAATAAAATGCCTTTAGATTTGCTGCAGGAACTCAAAAACAGTGGCCTCAGTGAAAATGAACAGTAGATAAGGGTCGGGAGGCAATATATCATAATGGTTAGGCTTATAAATCTGCCAGGCATGGTTTTAAATACTGGTACAGTCACTTATTGAGTGTTTTGCAAAGTCACTAACCATCTCAAACTTTAGTTTCTCATCTATAAAATGTTGATAATATTACCTACCTCACAGGGAATTTGGGACAATTAAATGAGTGATAGAGGTAAAATGCTTAATAGTTCCTGGCACATAGTGAGCGTGGTAAATGAATAGTAACTGCTGTTAATAATACTAGCCAATGAGAATAATAAAGCCCAGTGTTCTATCCTAAAACATGTTCATTCTTTACCCATTCATACTTAGGTCTTAGAGCTATGCTAATGGGGGATGGCAGTCTTCAAGCTTTCTCATAGGACTACATCTTAAAGAGGTGGGACAGATTGAAGTCACCTGTGTTTAGACATTTTTTTTTCCTCACAAGCCTGCACAAGTGCTTAGCAAGCTCTCAGTTATAATGCATTAAAGATGCAGCTTTAGAGAGGTTTCTGGGCTTCTGGGCCTGTCCTAGGCTGCTCCTTTCTCTCTGGATGTTCAATCAACTGACTCGGTCTATTGTACTTTTTGCAGAATCACTAGTGAATGCATTGGCTTCTGCCCAAAAGAAGCCAAACTGCTTTTCTTCAAATATATCTGGGAATTGAAGAAGAAATTATCACTTGCCAGTATAGAAGAACTTATGTTGTGCAAAACTTTCCTTCTATAAGAAAAATATATTTCTCACTGTCCACATAGAAAACAACAAGCAATTATTGCATATCTGCGTGGTTCGGTCTTTCTCATATAGAAAGTCAACTTAACAGTCCTATCTGCTCTGTGGGGATGCTTTTAAGATTCAGAGAATATTGTCAATTTTATTAGGATATTTTTTGTTATATGGGATAGAAACCCAACAGAAAGACTCTAAGGAAAAATGAACATTTTTGGCTTACATAATGGAGCCACAACTAGGTTCTAATGTCTTGGTGAAGAGTCTGGCCTATGTATGGCTGGGTCCTGTGATTCAGCTGGCTTTGAGGTTAACCAGTTTTCTGACACTTTGTCTGTCTCTTCTGGTTTTATCTTTTGTTTCTGCTCCTCTTTCTCTGTGTTGGCCTTAATCTTTCCTTATCATAGACGCTGACTTCTTGGTGCCTTCATAAGCTCCAGATTCATATCCTCATAGCTCTGTAGTCCACAGGCAGCTCCCTTCTCCTAAGGCTCCAAAGTGGAAAATTCCAGTGAAAAAGTGTAATTGATCAGGACTTGGTCACAGTCTTCCCCCTGCCTAGGCTAGATGCTCTGGTAAAGGGTAGGGTCCTCTGAGTGCTGTGATTTTCTGGGGGTGGCTCTTACATCTTGGCCTTCTTCCTGCTCCACACATGAAATGGACAGACTTATCCTCAAAGGAAGGAGAGTAGGAAAGGACTGGAGCCTGATGTGATGATGGCAGACATCCTTGATAGAGGATTCAGAAACACTTCTCTCCTACTCATACACCATGACTCAAAGTTTAGTTTTTATGTAAAATCTTTGGATTTGTGTATATCCTGGTGTGTTTTTGAGTAACTAGCCTTTGGTAGTTTTCTTATGAAAATTTTATTTGTACAGTTGTGAAAATTCATCAGAGATGTTTAATAATATGCGGTGATTCCTCTGTTGATAGTCTGATCATGTTTGGGGTGGGGGGTTACTGGTGATCTATTGTTGGGATCTAGGTTGAATAGGAACCATTATTTTTAGATGCACATAGCCTCTGTCTTAAAAAGCAGCTTTATTCTTAGCAGGTCACAGCCTGTGTGTTGACAACGTTGCAGCCATTAATCCAATTTGCTTGATCTTGCAGAGATGCTAAACCATGGGGACTGCATCCTCGTGGATCAGATCTGGGCTTTCACCAACCGGCTGGCCTTGTGAGGGAATTTAGACATCCCTCTGTTTAGCGTCTGTGCTGAAGTGCTGACAAAGCAGTCATCTGTATGCCCTGTAACATCATAATTACCAAAGGAAGTTAGAATGAAGCTTACAAACCTCCTTACCTTGTCAACATAGAAAAACTGGAATCTGGCCCATTCCTTCTCACTTAGGTTTCTCTGGCTAAAAGAAAAAAAATCTGGTAGAGTAATTTGGATTTTTGTGTTTCCTTAGGCTTTGGATATAAAATGTCATAGTATATGTAGGGGGATGGCAGACCAGTAAGAGGGCTGGATCTTCCTTTTTGGCCTCCTTACTTCACCACTTTCCTGAAATGATCAAGACATCTATAATTCACTTCTGGAGGAAGCATGTTACCAGCCAAGTTTATTATTATTATTTTTTAACCATGCACCTATACCCTTATCTCAACAAACCTGACCTGTTTTATGTTTCATCTTGTTAGAGTTATGCCTTTCCTCTGCTTTCTAAAGTATTGTAGATCATTGTTAAAGACCAACACCTTTCAGCTAAGATTTCTTTTTTTTTAAACTTGGCCTTATGAGTGACTGGCTGTTGGGGGAAATATTTTGGAGGTAGGCAGGACTGTTTAACATTCAGGTTGGCCTTCAAGGTCTGGGTATTAATTGAGAAATAGCAGATGCAGTCTGAAGGGAAAGCTAGACAAGACTGTAGAAGCAGGGCAGAAAGCACCATTATATTGTTCTTGTCAGGGTACTAGTACTTCAACCCTGCCGTGGGTTTCTGTTACACTGTAGGAGGGCTCTAGTGCATTTTTTTTTGTGTGTGTGAAAGAAGTACAGAGAACATGATAGCATCTGCAGAACAATTTTTAAAAATCTATCAGCCAGATCTCTTTTAGGCATGGTTGCCCCATTTTACCCTCCTGAGAATCTACCTACATTTGCCCAAGCCCAGATATTTTCTCCAGTTCTTCCCTCTGTGAAACATGGAAGGGAAAATATGCATATTTCAAAGAGAAGGAGAATCTGTTTGCTTATTAGGAGAAGCCCACCTGGAAATTCACTCGTAGTAATTTTGGGGAATTATAAGTTTCTTTACCCAGCGAAGAGAAGGAGAATCTGTTTGCTTATTAGGAGAAGCCTACCTGGAAATTCACTCGTAGTAATTTTGCAGAATTATAAGTTTCTTTACCCAGATTATTCTCTAGGTAGGTAACAAGATGTTTTCCTAGTTGGGCAGCAGAAAAGATGAAATTGAAATGAAGTTGACTGAATGAATGGCATCATCTGTTGGTGAAAACTTGTAGGTGATCACCATACTGCCTTGTGCTCCCTATGGGCTCTTTTTATAGTTCTAGGTACTCTTTATAATATCTTAGTTTCTCTAAGTATTAAAGGAGCAGCTCATCTTCTCTTTGAGGATGTAAGGATTTCCATGGGTAGGGTGGAGAAACTATCTTGGAGTGAAAATTGCTGCCATAGTGTTTAATGATCTTTATCCTCTGTGACAATCATAGTTGAGCAAATATTGTTATACTAAATGCAGTCCCCAGGAGGCAGTAAATAAAGTCTCCATTTCCGAAGGGTGCCTTGCAGCTTTGACCTGATCCCTGACTGAAAGCACATCCCCAGAATCACCCAAGGTCTTGGTCCTGTGAGTACTAATAAAGCTGGCTTCTCACTATTATACCACAGACCCTTTGTATCTTGAATATTGATGTTCCATTCTGAGCAAAATGTCCTCATCATCTGTTCCAAGGGCAGGCAGTGACCTTGAATCGTGTGTTCCCACTGTGTGCATTCCTGGGTCACCTAAACGCTTTCCTTGGTGACCTAACCATCCTGTACCTCTGTGTGGTAGGTACCTGATCCTGCACCTCAGGGCTCAGAAAGGTTACTGTGCTTGCTTAAGGGCATGGCTTTAAATGGGATCTAGGTAGTATTTACTCTACCCTCTGGGTTTACCCTCCACCTTCTCTCTGTGTCCTAGTTAGTCACAAAAGAACATATATGGCTTTAAAAATTTTTAAACTTTCAAAGCTTGATAACCCATACATGTAGTGTAATATTTGGGTCTGGATCTAGTGAAAAACAAGAGCTGCTTTTTATAGGCATTAAAATGATTGTCCTTTCTCATCAAAGATGGAAACAGCCACTTTGGAAAATTTTCTAAGCCTAGCTCATATTTGGAAAGCCTTTCAAATAATATTTTAAAAGCTCACAGGTCTGCAGAAAACAGAATTCTTCTGCAGAATTGGCATCATTACTGTCCCTATTTGCCAATGTACCTTTTTGTCTCTTTTTGATTGTAGCATCATCTACCTTCTACTTACAGTCTAGCTGGGCTTTTGAATCTCTTCCCTCTTACCCATCCAACCCCCATATAAATATGAACAGAACATTTCGCTCATAATATGAGGTATGGTCCATGTGCTAAGATCACTTTCTGATTTGTCTAAGCTGGTCCTGACTTCTTTTAGGCTCTGAAAACTAGACTAATTCTAATTTTCATGATTATGTGAAAAGTTGAAACTCCATGAACACCCCAAATTTATAAGGGAAATTGTGGCAGGTTGAAAAGAATAAGCTTATGTTTTTTCTAGCAGCTTGCTCTTGTTTATTACCTTATAATCCCTGCACCCAGATTATTCTCTAGGTAGGTGACAAGATGTTTTCCTAGTTGGGCAGCAGAGAAAACCAAGATGGGTAGCTAAAAAGGACTTGTCCAAGGTTACTCAGGGTCAGTGGCACAGCCAAGAATAAATCCAGGTCACCCGACTCCCTGAGGCTTGTCCGTTACATCATCCAACCTCTCTTCAGGAAACAGCAAACCCAAAGTGAGGAGGACAGTCAACTCTCAGACTCGGTTTTTGAGGCTTGGCATCTTTTTTTTTCATCTTTGATTAGAATGGATCAATAGCGCCAAAATGCAGCACTGTCAGCTAAATCAAGGATCTGAACAAACATAGATTTAGTTAATAAAAACAGAAGTCTGATATCGTAGTCACAACTTGCACAAATGACAAAGCACAGTAAGAGGTAGTTGAAGACTCCAGTGTGGTTGCTTAGAGAGCTTCTGACCAAACCACATCTAAGAAGGAAAAAGGACAGAAGATGGGAGTAGGTATATATAGTCTAAAACTACATGAAAAGAAATATGACATATGACATGGACACAGGAGAAAAGGATCGGGGAACTAAAGTCATGAATAAGAAGAGGATTAGAAAAATTATTAAAACAGATTATAAAAATGGGGGCTTTTAACATTAAAATCAGTATGTGACCTTCAATCCTGCATCTTGCCAAAGATGGGGTCAACAGAGGGAGAGAAAGCAAAACTACTCAACTTCCATTTGCTCCTGTCTTCTCCATTCAAGTGTAGTAGATAAACATCTCCACCTACAAGTATCTCATTTTTTAATTTTTTACAAACTGTGTTCATTTATGTTTCAAGACTATAAAACCTGAAGAACTTAGCCTCAGTCCTTCTCAGGGTCATATCACTCCCCAGGGTTGTCCAAGGTTCCAGGGCTGACTCAGTGTCATAGCATTAGGAGAGGTGACCCTCTAGTAATTGAAGCATCTGTCCGCATAGGTTAGTATTGTAGTGCCCAGAGTTTCTTGCATGGCTCCCTCAGTTTCAGTCATTCTTGGCTGCCTCAGGTCTTGCTTGGTACACAAAGATTTCTTGGTGACTTTGCCTACGGTTCCCTCTGCCTAGATGTACTAAACACAGCAGTGGAGTCTTGTGATCTCTATGGAGGCCCTTCCAGGAAGCAGGACCTGGTTCCTATACTCCAGGGTCCACAAACCATACTCCCTCCTCTCCCAACAATCCTAGATAAATCATTTACCCCTCTTGTTTTTTCATGGCTCTTTATGTCCATAAATCATACTCTTTTTTATATCCTACAGGAAATCCCCCATGTTTTTCTAAAAGTTTAAGATTTTGGAAAACAAAATCCAGAAATATTTACAGGCCATTTCTTTTTTTTTTTCCTAGTCACATATCACTCCTGATATAGTGAACACTGAATCTGATACCTACTTTATGGGAGTCAAGCAAAAAGGGACAATAACAAGATGACATAAGAAAAATAGGTTAATATCATAATTACTTTCCTTCAGAAGTATAGTAATTTTGGATGTCTGTTTTGTTCACATCCATTTTCCTTTCTCTGGGGGTGTCCCTCATACATAGACATGGGCTCCATATATAATTCCTTGCTCCTGGCCAGAGCTAGTTGAATGGTTGAAACAGGGCTAGAAATCAGATCTAAGCTGGGCCGATTGGATTCTCTTTCCTAAGTATTGGAGTTTTGGACTGAAGAAATGGAGTCACTAAGTGTTATTGGAATTAAGTCAGAATGACAGAAGTGCTCCAGGAAGATGGCCAATGAGCCCAGCTGTGGAGGCCACTGGAAGTTTCTGCCTCACTCTCTTCCTGTTCTTAGCTTTTCAGCTCTTACTTTGATTTCATGAAATTTCTCCAAATCCTTCTAAAATAGTTCTCTTTTTGTGTAAGGTAGCCAGGATAGTTTTGGTTGCTTGTAACCAAAAATAGTTTAAGAATGGCCTTCAAAATTGCAAAGGCAGAAAAAACATAGCTAAGATGAACTGAAACTCAAAATAGGTGAAGAGATAGCTATTTAAGATGTTTTCTTTTAATGATTTAGAGTGACCATTGCGAGAATTGTATTTCTGATTCTGGAACAATTTTTGGCATTTTTTGAGAAACTATATTTAACTGTGGTACTGCTTTGCAGTAGGGCCCTTAACACACTAGAGAATGGTCAGATGATATGCAAGATTTGGGGGAGATGAATGCTTTTCTATTTGAGAGCTTGCTGAAGAGACCAGGATGAGAAGATGTCTTAGGAAGCAGGACTTGTTCTCTAGGTATTTTAAAGATTGTTGTATGGGAGAAGAGTTAGATTTATTCATTGCTGCTCTGAAAGTAAGAACCAGCATCAATAGGAAGAAATTAATGGAAGTAGATTTAGCCTCACAATAATGGAAAATATTTTTAGAGCTGTCTGAAATGCCACGAGGTTTCCTTGTGCGGTAAAGAACTGTTTGTAATGGAAGAGTCCCATGAGACTGGGTGGCCATTCATAAACAAAAGAGCATAACCACTCCTGAGAAGGAGACAGGATAGAGTAGAGACTAAGTTTTCTTTAAATTTAAAATTCCATCATTTCCCCTATGAATATTATTAACTCCTAGAATAGAAATGCCAATCCATATTTTGATATAATGTAATAGGAAATTACAAATACAGTTTTATGAAACTTTCCCTCCTTCCTTTATTAAAAACCATGAGCTACAAACTTTTATTGATGCAAGATATTTCAGACAGTTAAGTGAAACAAAAATGTATTTTATTTTCTCAAACTTGGAATTAACAATGTATAAAGGTTTCACAATTAGGTGGGTCACTGAAATGAAATGCATTCTCTGAGATTAATGGACTAATACAAGCCCCAGGAAAACCAAATTCTCTTGTCCCTTAATTTTCAGACCTGAAAATAAATGGATTCCTTGAGTTATTTTAAAGTGCTCTCAGTATCCCAATTTCTCTCCCACACCTTTCCCAAATAAATGAAAAGAAAATGCTTCCCACGGTCCCTTTTGCCAAAGCTAAACATATAGGTCAGATATTTCATCCACCACCCCCCAAAACGTCATGCATGAGGAGTCCCTTTAACACGATGTGGTCATTATGTAGTTTACATTATTATTCTCAACCAGGCAGGAAAAACTGGATTACTCCAGTTTCTCACTTACCACAACCAGCAGATGTTCTCATTAAATTATCATATCTTAATCAAGGGACAAGGAAAGATGCTTAGTTTGAAAAATCCTCATTTTAAAGATTCTCTTAAACATAGTCTGACATTATGAAACTTTTCATAATCTCTTTCATAAACTGTTACTCTTCATGTAAAAACTTTAAGGAATATAAGCATGCATATTGCCGTTCATTAGCTCTGCTCTCTTTATTTAAGTGGATTGCATTTATAAAGAGTATTCAAAAGAATCCAGTCTTTCTTGCTTTACAAATTAGATTCTCAACTAATTTTAGAGACACCGTTTACAACAAAAATCACAAACATGCTTTCTATCTTTTTTAGAGTCTAAATTAAAAGGAAAGAAGCATAATCATGAATGTGGAGTATGATATAAAATCCTTTAAAAAATCATTGTTGGAAGTGTAAAAAATACCAAAAAGGTGCAAAGAAAACAGCAACAATGAGCTATCTTCCCACCAGTAAGAATTGACTACATCTTGGCACAATCATTCTCTCCCTCTATTTTTAGGAAACACATTTTAAAAATTACATATGTGGATTATCAAGAATTCAAATCAGGAAGAAAGTTACAGAGATAAGAATCTCAGATATTGTTTATAACAAAAATAATCCATTATTTTTTATTTCAATCAATAAAAAGAAAACTAAAAGGACGGTTAAACTTCAAATAGGTTTACCTCATCTCAAGTTATATTATTTCTCTAAGAATTTCCTTTGTGGTTAAAAATAGTATCACAAAAATCATTAAGAAGTTGGATTCATTATATTGCTCTTTTTTATGAGCTGTCTTCTCAAGGCAGTATTAATTGACTCCAGTTTTTAAAAGATTAATACTTTGAAACTTCCTCCCTTCATCCTTCTCCCTACGTCCTGATGATTGTCAGATATATTGTTTTTACATGCTCAGCTTATAACATTCCATTTTGATTTGTAAATGTAATTTTGAGAGTTGTTTAGTAATAGGTTTATACTTAAACTGATTTAATGCATACAACCTCTAGGTGTGATAATTTTGTGCTTTACTTTCAGTTATTTTACCTACTGTCTGATAAATGTCAACCCACTAACTTGACATAAACATTCATAATCCCCAATATTTAGGATCCCTGAAATTGTATAAAGCATTATCATTCATTTGCCAAAAAGTTGTCTTTTGATGTAAGGCATTACTGACCTCTAGAAATTCGATGTTGAATAAGGCACAATACTTGCACTCCAGAAGTGAGAACAACCCAACATATATTGAATCCCTCTCCATGAGAGTTATTTCATTATTTCTTTATACCCAGTACCTAATCATAGGGCCTGGTATCCTATCGGCCTTCAGCTAATACTTGTCTAATTGAATGGGCCTTTATATGACAGAAACTGGTAAGTACATTCAAAGTGAACAAGGAATAGAAGTTACTCATTATTTTTACAAAGTACTCTGGATGCCCACAGGAGGGGATGATTCCCACCCTCACCCCTACCCCAGCTTTCCAGGGGAGGAGATATTTCTGCGGGCAGCTCAGGAATTCATCAGGTGATTGGGAAATGGAATCTTGACAAAAAGAGCAGCATGAAATATAAGCACTAGCGGTCCTGTTGAGCTATACAATATTTGTATTACCCCTTGTAACTCCTGAAAATTCCTTCCTTCACTTGCACGTGTTATGCCTCGAGAGTGTCCAAACAGGAGTAACTGCATTTAAAGAGGCTGGCTTGCAAATGGACTATCTTATCTTACTAGACCATCTTCCCATTGAGAAGTCAGTGTTTGTACAGCTCCAAGGAAATGTGAGGTGACAGGGCGGTTTTGGGGCTGGATCCAGGGGGCCAGGGATCATGATAGTCCAGCTTAAGAGAAATGGATAGCTCTAAGAAGCTTACATCCTGTCAGATATTCTCAACTTTTTTTTCCTTATTGCCCCCTTTATAGACATTTTCCCCCTAATTGCTTCCCTCTCGTGAAGTTTTGATACCACAGGCATACTGTATATCTATTTATATACTGTATATTTATCCCTGCTTTATACATTTAAAAAAGTAAGATTTTAACCTCTTCCCAAGAACCAAGTTGAATGAAACAGACTTTAGAGGGCTTTCTCAGGTAAGCTGCTGTTTTGGTGCTGACCTAAAACTCCAGCTGCTATGCTATAAAGAGCCACTTTTTATTATAATGTCAGTTTTATTTCTACAGTGCTTCCTTCTAGAAAAATAATCTGAGCTACTGCACTAAACTTCCAGCTTGTTTCTCTCTGCTTCCACACCTGCCCTTCCACAGTCTATTTTCCATATAGGAACCCAAATGACCTTTTAGAAATGTAATTAGATCCCATCTCTCCCCAGCTTAAACCCCTTGAATAGCTTCCTATTGGACTTAGAATTCAGTCTGGACTCCTTATCATGCCTTCCAAAGTTTTCTTGGTCTGGCTCCTGCCTACTGTCCCAGTCTCATCTGAGAAGGGCCTGTGTGTGAGTAAGGGTGATCCCTGGACAGAAAAAAAATGCCAACAGGCAGAAAGATCACAGGTGTTTGCAGTGAGTAGCTTTCGGTGTGCAGAGGTGCCTGCCGAGAGGATATGGGTGGGCAGCGACAGCACTGCTGACAACACCGAAGGGGCAGAGAAGAGGGATTTGGGTGCTTGGAGAAGACAAAAAAGCCTTCTCTGGTAAAGTGATGGAGCTACGATTCACAGTATGTTTAGAAGTTAATTATATGAAAGAGGGTTGGGAATCATTTTACACGCGGCGGAAGCAGAGCAGAGTCTGTAAGCCAGGAGAGAGTGGTGTATATGTGACACTGAAAGGTAACTGTAACTGGAAAGTGGTACAAAATGAAGCTGGAAGAAGTAGAGGCCAGACTACATAGGGCCTTTCAGGCTATGCTAAAGGCTGACGCCTTTCTCTTAAAAGCCACAAAGTCAGTGGAGGGTTTTGATTGTATGTGATTAGCTGAGGAGGTGACACGGTCACATTTTTGTTCTGAAAAGATTGCTTTGGTTGCGTGGTTAACAATAGGTGGGTGAGAGTAGACCAGTTTTGAGTCACTGCAGTGTAAGGTGACCAACTGGGTCTGGTTTTCTTGAGACTTTTCCAGTTTTAGCACTGAAAGCTCTGCATCCTGTGAAACCTGTCAATGCCCGGCAGACCAGGACAGCTGGTCACTCTATATAGTGGTTCAACTGAGAGATTCTGATTGTCTTATGGAAGATGCAGAGACTGCAGAGGGGTCAGGAAAAGGGTCAGCATTGTGATTTCCTATTTCTGAAAGCCCCCTTGGAATTGGCCTCCCTATATACACAGGCAACACACACATGTAGACACACCCCTATTGTGCAAATTGCTTCAGGTAAGCCTTGAAAATTTTTTCTATACAGGCCTGGTGGTATTTTTTTTTTTGTATGCTGTATAGAGGGATCACATTTCACTATTTTACCATGTGAGTATCCTGTTATTGCAGCACCATTTGTTGAATTTTTGTTTGTTTTGCTTGTTTGTTTGTATTTTGGGAAATGCATGGACCAGGAATCGAACCCAGGTCTCCCACTTGGCAGGCAAGAATTCTACCACTGAGGGTGGGCCACGGTGGCTCAGCAGGCAGGAATGCTTGCCTGTGATGCCAGAGGACCCGGGTTCGATTCCTGGTGCCTGCCCATGTGAAAAAAAAAAAAAAAAGAATTCTACCACTGAACTACCCTTGCATCCCTGGCATTGTGTTTTTAACATCCCAAAGCCTGGAGCCTGCCCAGTTGAAGCCCTGTCTAGGTGAGAAGGTGGACTAAACCATTGCCACACCTTGTACTTGTTCTCATTATCAAGCTGTACTCTGGCCCATTCTGCACTCATCCCTAGCTTTCTGGATCCAGTCTTGCTTTCCCACCCATCTGCACCATGCTATATCCCTGTGTTCCACTAAAGCTTGCTTTTTTACCATTCTATAGTAGAGAGCACTTTAGTAGCTCCCAACAGCTCAAAAGGAATTGAGGAAGGAATACCTCAGGGCTCACTATATGCCAAGCACTATTTTAAACACTTTACATATATTCTTATGAATACTATTTCTATTGATAACTGAGTCATTCATTTGATATATTTTTATTGAGCATTCACTGTTTTCTTGTTAAGCTCCCAAGCACAGGACATAGCAGTAACCAAAGTTCCTTCTTTCATTCTGCTGTGTGTGTGGAGAGACAGAAAGTAACCAGTAGATATATAATATGGCAGGTGACAAGTAGAGACACAGGCATCAGAGTAAGGAATTAGAGAGTGACAGGTTGTGGCCACTATTTCATATCTGGTGACCAAGGAAGTATTTCTAATGGAGTGTCATTTGAACAGACACCTGAAGGTAGCCAGAGATTGAGCTGTGAAGATTCTGGAGGGAGAGTAATTCAGGCAAAGGGAACAGTCAAAATATATTTTTCCATTTATTTTGGAATCCTGAAATCACATTTTTCATTTTTCTCTCAGGGATTGGTCAAAGTTCCATAAATCCTCTCCCCAAACCCCCACCCCAATTCAGTATCCCGAAGCATTTTTTAAAAAAAACTTCTCTTCTTCACTTTTCACATTTTCTACTGTCATTTTAATCTTATCTTTAATGGAAATTCTGATTTCCATCTAGTCCTTTATTCTCTAATGTGAGTTTTTGTATTTTTCGTATGTTTTGTTCCTTGATACATGTTCTGATAATGATTTAAGTGTCTACTTTAATTGTTTGAAATTCTCGAGACTTCATTAATCATTAATGTTGGCTATAAAATAATAAATGCTTGAATTTGCAAGCAGAGATACATGTTGGGTATATATTTTCAGATAATGACACTTCAGTAACTATTTACTGAATAGCTACCACCTTTAAGACATGCAGTATAGGGTATACAAAGATGTATTGTATACATCTCAAATGTATCATGAGAGGTTAATAGGCAGTAGGAGACAGAGTATGTTGGGATCATATTCCTGTATATCAGGGTCTGGAGCACATAGTAATAATAGCAAATACTTAGATAGCTCCTATTATGACCAAACACTGTGTTCTAAATGCCAGTGGATCTTTTGGGTGTCATTATTACTTATATTTTATGGATGAGAAATTGAGGCACAAAGAGGTTACATAGCTATCTAAGTTTACTATGATAAGAGAAAGAGGTAGGACTTGAACCCAGTTAGCATGGGTCCTAAAGCCATGCTAAGGAGTAGGAGAAAAGGGGCTCTGACCCTCAAGGCTATAAGGCATGGAGCACAGAGACATCTGAAAGTTTGAGTTCAGAGGCACAATAAGGATTGAGCCAAACCTTCTGACGCAGAACAAGTGCTGGAGACATCATAAGCTGGTTTAGACTGAAAGATAAGAACCTCAGAAGTCTAGAGTTGAAGATTTTTGCATTTGTACATGGGTCAGGAGGAAGCTATTAAAGGCATCTTTTCAAATGGTACATGTTCAGTGCCAAATAAAAAGTCTGAACTAAATAAAGTGGGAAAAAAGTCATAGAAGCACCAAGGTAGAGAGATCATTGTGTCCTGGGTTTCTCTTAAGTTAACAAAGAATTATCTTGCACAATAGAGGTGGAAATAATATACCTTAATTGATTCATTTATTTTTCAGCCATGTTAACTTTACATTCAGTGTTGTTACTTAATTTCAACACTGTGCTTGTTTTTGTTCTAGTTCTTGTGCTACTGATGAAGCTTAGGCTATCTGCCCCTCTGCCCTACTTCTAAATTTCTTGTATTATTTCTTATACTTTGCCTGCTTTTACCATTTATTGCCCTGTGGTGTCTTTTTTGGCTCCAGAAGACTGGGTTCTGATCCCATGTGTGCCCTGAATTTACCATCTACCTAGAAAAAAAATTTGGTCAGTGGGCTCCATTTCTCCATGGGGGATTATGAAATTGCATTGTAGATAGGGAGAATAGAAGACTATTAAAACAGAAAGTGGCCTCATTAATGGACGATTCCAGTGCCCTCACTTTCCAGATGGGAACAATGAGATGCAGACAAGTTAAGTGACATGGAGAAGATGACTCTGTTAGTAATTGGCAGAGCTAGATTTCAGCCCATGCCTTCTATTCCAAATTCAGTGACTACTAACAAATATAGTCAAAAGCTAAATGATTTATGTCTAGTCTATTTGAGAGCAAATTTTTATAGGGACAGGAGAAAGAAAGTACTACAAGTAAGGGGAAGGAAGGTACAAAGAAGCTTGTTAAAGATACTAAAGACAAATTATCCATTTAGAATAGGGGAGAGAAAATGTCTAACATATAGTCAGTGCTTAAGGAATGATTTTTAAATGCAAGATATACCATTTGCTTTGGTGGCCCTCCAACCAGGTATTCCTCTCAAATCTGGCTCAGCTAAGTTGGCTTATGTCTCACATTTTTACATGTTGATCTTGTCTTCTAAAATATTCAGATAAATCAGTTATTTAAATGAGATTATGCATGCGAGATTCCTTTAAAAAGTATGGGGCGTTGTGAAGTATTGAAATCTAAATGCAATTCTGATAATAATAAATAAATATTACAGCTGGGGCAAAACCCTTCATTTGAGGGGAATAGTATATGGATGAGAATAACTTGGATGCCTTTGATATCCATATGCAAGTGCTGCTAAATTAGGGAAGGGTGGTTGTATTAGCTAGAGTTCTCTAGAGAAAAAGAAAAAGCAGGTGATATCTATAAACATAAAATTTATTAAAGTATCCCACATAACCAAGGGAATGTAGAGTCCAAGGTCTGTAGGACAAGCCACAAGCCAGCAGCTACAATGAAGGTCCTCAACGAACTCTCAGGAGAGGCTGGCTAGGCAACCGTGGGAATGTAAGAGTCCAGGATCTGTAGAGCAGGCCACAAGCCAGCAGCTTCAATGAAGGTCCTCAACGAACTCTCGGGAGAGGCTGGCTGGCTGAAACAGGAACCCTCCTTAAAAGCCTTACAATGATTAGATCAAGCATCACTCATTGCAGAAGACACTCCTCTTAGCTGATTGCAAATGCAGTCAGCTGTGGATGCTTCCAACATGGTCATGATTTAAGTCTATGAAATACCCTCATAGCCACAGACAGGCCAGCACTTGCCCAACCAGACAGCCGGGTACCACCACTTAGCCAAGTTGATATATGAACCTGGCCATGACAGTGGTCATGGTGGTAGTTTCGGGGTGTCTCTATTTTGATGTATATCAAATTTTGACTTACGGGGGCCATACTAGCTTTTGGTTCCCAGTTCCTAAGCCAACAGATATACAGCTAGCCCTGCGGGAAGTGTTTTAAGCTTTATGGGCTCACTTCTTTATTTAAACACAAGGAAAGGGGAAGAGATGTGGATATATGGAGGCTCCTGCTGTCTTGAATTTCTTATAGAAGAAAGGTAGTGGAAAGGAAAAATGGACTTGGACGATTGAGGAAGTTTTATTCCTGAATGTCAACTCCCTTTTTAGAAATAACCTAGGTCTCAGGACTGAGATACCAACTCTTAAAGAATAGTTCCTTCCTTTGGAAGAAATTTAGTTTTACTAATTAAAGTGAATATTTGGTAAGGAAAATTCTCTCTATATGAGAGGTTTCTGGGCACCTCATTCAGCCCGATGGGGTCAGCACAGGATTTTTTTTTTGCATGGGCAGGCACTGGGAATTGAACCTGGGTCTCTGGCATGGCAGGTGAGAACTCTGCCACTGCACCACCACTGCCCATCCAGCACATGGATTTTGAAACACAAATACTGACTTAAGCAAACTATTACACTTTGCTTTTGGAAACACTGGAGTGTGGGATGTGAAATGTTCTGCTTGCCCAAACTCATCTAGAAGTCCAAATAAGGGTTAGTCCTAATCATATGCAAGGAATATGAAAAACTCATTTAGAAGTATCCTATGCTTTCAAGGATCTAATGGGTTAAATATACTTGAATAATCCCTTAAACACTAGTAGATCAAATTCTGGGTGTTATGGGATGAAATGGTCTAACTAATCAACAATTTATTTATGGTCTAGTTAATCAACAATTTATCAACAGCATGGTAATTATTATTGGATGCTATTCTTTTGTTTGAAATGAAAATTCTATGATATAGAATATTATGGAACATAGCATAAAACAGCAAAGTTTCTCTGCTCTTCCAAGGATAGTACATACCAGCTTAGGAAGGAAGTAGATGATTTTGATTTTCTCCTCTTTGAGACTGGAGCCATATTACAACACTTCTAAAGTGTTGATTTTCTCTTTTGTATCATTTTGTTCTGTCACTTGCTTCTTCATCCTTCTGTGACCTTAATAGCCCAGGAATTGCTTGTTCATGGGTCTTAGTGAATTTATATTAATATCACCTTATTATGTTGAATTTTAGTCTCAAAACCCATCTCAGTATTTCATATATGCTCAGCTGTCAGTCTAGTCATGCTGTCCTCTGATGTCCTTCTTGTGGTACCTTGTCCCAGCCACTGCTGCTAGTGCACTCCACTAAAACGAAGCCCAACTGGTTACAGCAGGCTTCTATAATGGCCCTTTTGAGTTCTTAGTGTACAGAAGAATGTGCTGTATGGGAAGAACTGCTTCTTCTCCAATCCTGGCCATGCTTTCTCATCTGGGTGTAGCACTGCTCAATGTCATGGTCTTACAAAGTCTTTTACGAACACAAAGAAATTTCCTACCTTCTTTTCTCTGTCTGTGTCATACTGCCCCTTTTCCTCTATTATCTTCATCTTTTTTTCTTCTTACCCCTTTCCTACAATGTCCCCTCTCTCTCTGGATCCCTCTTACCAAATATCTCCTCTTTCCCCACCTTCTTGACCCTCTATTCCCCCAAACATCATCCTGTATTTCTTCCTATATAATAAACTCATGAAGGATTCCTAGTCCATCAGTTTCACAGAGAGGTGAATATCTCAGGCTGGGATAGGTAGGTCACCCTTCTACACAGGAACTTCAGTTGCTCAATATCTTGTAGAATATATGCTGCTGCTCTTTTATCAGAAAATCCTGGGGAAATCATCCTCATACTTGGATTATTCCAGTGAAATGACTCTTCCTCCTTTTATTCCCTTCCTCCTCAGAATCACATTCTTTAATTTTCCACCCTATATATTTTCTTCAATATTGTAGAAATCATGTGCTTTCTGTTTTCCTTTTTCCCATTTTCTCATCCTTCTGATAAGCTAGAGAATTGAGAGTCAGTCTACAAGTCCTTCAGGAAGGGACTATTGACTTTGGGATTGCTGTACGGAAGGGACTATTGACTTTGGGGTTAGACTGTTTGGAAACCCAGCTCTGTCATTTTCTTTTTGTGATCTTCATTTTCATGACATATAGAATGAAGATAATAACCTTTTAAGGTAGAAAATAATTGCTAGAATTAAGTGAGATCACAAATTAGTTTCCAATTCAGCATCAAACCACATAACCAGTGCCATTCTCCTCCTCTTCTTCCCTTTTCTATTCTGCCCCTTGTTGACCAAGTTGCACTTAGCATATACCTTCCTGTGGCTTATCACTTCCTGCATGAAGGTGCACATAATACTCTCATGGAATGTGCTGTGCCTTTTCTCATCTTACCATTCTTCTTCCAGGTAACTGAGTATAACAGTGTCCTCTACCTTGAGTTTATCATGGTACCTCAAGTTATTATGTGTTTGATCACTTAGTCATAAATCCACATATTCCACCTCTTTATACCTTATTAATAGTGTCAAATTTTCATTAGTATTGTAAGATCTATGACTACCTCAAATGTAAAATGCATTTCTCTCATTTGAATTTCATGGTTTTTTTGTTTTTTTTTTTGCATGGGCAGGCACTGGGAAATTAACCTGTGAATCACTGTGTTTTAAATGCCATGCATGGCCATACATTATGTTGGCAGCTAGTGATATTAACGCACAGTTGTATGAATGATCATACTTCTAACTGCATTTGTGAATAATGCATTCATTTTATACATTTTATTTAAAATATTAGACTTGACAAAGAGCTGACTATTGTCATATTTGTATTAGCGACATTTTGGATGTGAAAGATAATTGAGACTGAGGAGAAAGGATAGGAAAATGTTGTATCCTGCCTTCTAACAACAGGATTTAAGAAAACCCCTATAGTTCATTTTCCTTTGACTCATAATTAAATTCTGGTATCTATTGGTGAAATGAAATTTTCAGGTCTGAGGTTACTGATATTGAAAGTGTTGGTATTTATTGAAACATTTAATATTCCAAAATAAATAGATTCCTAATGCAGCCAAATAGGTGTTCATGCTGATGGCGTCAGATTCTTTGAGAAAGATTTTCTTGGTAAATCTTGATCTCTTAATCTATGCAGAATCTTCCCAACTGGAAAATTGATTTGTCATACAAGTAACATGCCCACTTTAGAGAACCTTATCTTGATGACAAAAGAGAACTTAGTATTGTGTCCCTTAGTGGGCTCATCTGATTCATAGATTTACTTTGCAATTTGCCAGACAGAAATTGGTGCAATTTTTTATAAAACCTGCACATGTTATTACTGTTATCTCCTTTTCTTAACCATCCACCTTCCTTCTCTCTCTTTGTAATATAGTTTGGTGTTCCACTGCTCTACTAAAATTATACTTTAAAACTCTGTCCGTAATCCTCTCTTCCAATTTTTTTCTTTTTCAACCCTTTTGCGAATTTTATGTTGTTCCCAGCTCATCATTCTTGACTTCTTATCTGATCTCTTTCTAACTGGGCCTTTTTGATGCTGCTACGAAGTTAATCTTGAAGTTTGGTGTTGATCATGCTATTTCCCTATCAAAACCTGTTAATGTCTTCCCATTTGCCTTTTGAAGCTAGTGTTGATTTCTCACCAACCTGGATTCAGAACTTTCTACCATGTGGTGTCACTCTATCTTTCTTGACTTATCTCTCTTGGCATATTCCTAAAAACTAGGCAGAGAGAATAATTTTTCCCTTTATATACATTAGCTGATGTCCCATTATACATTTCCTTGTATAATGTTCCCTTTATACATTTCCTTGTATAGTGTTCCCTCCTCTTGGAATTCCCTTTCCTTAATCTCTGCCTGTTAAGATCTTATCTTTCAGGAAAGGGTTATTTCAGAGAGTTTCTTCTCTCTGAAGGATTTTCTATTCCTATAAGGACGATGTGGTCACTTCTTTCTTTGAACTCCTATAATTTATTCTTTGATCTGTTTTATACAATGGATCTCTTTCTGCTTTGTATTGCAGTAATTTGTTATTATTCCTATAGTTTGTAGATTCTTTGACAACAAAGAACAATCCCTTTAAGGCAAGAAGAACCAAAAAAAGTGACCTTTCTTTTCATATCTTCTGTTTGAAGAATAGTAACCCTGCTCTCCATCCCAGGGTGGAAATGAAATAAGCAGGTACTAACTTGTCCAAATTCACATGTAAGAGGCAGAATTAAAAACTACATAAGCCTGAATGAGCAAGGGGGGAGAGTAGCAACTGTTATCCAGAGAAAATAGCTGTAGCTGAAGGAGGGTGTACTGTAAGGATCTTTAACTAGATAGGCAGGTGTGGTAAGGATGAGTGATGCCAGAGATGTATGAAAGAAAAGTTTATTAGTACTTATATGTCCTAGATAGAGAGGAGTGGCAGGACTCACAGGGTTACATGGAGAACCATATCAGGAGTATAGGCTCAACCAACCAGCTGGAGAACAAAGGGTTAGAGTGGTCCTGGGGACTATACCTTTATAATGTTATAAGGGTAGAGCTGAGGTAGTTAGTCAACCAAGGGAGAGGATTGGGAAGTTTATAGTTTACTTTTCTAGGGGGCATGAACCCAGGGAAGATGTGGAGAGGAGAAGGAGAAGCTGTTTATCTTGTAAAAGCGTGGCTGGATAGTCACTGAAGGACCTATGACAATGCATAAAACCTCTTATGTTACTACTAATCTTGGAGATGCTGAGGCAGTAGTAAAGTATGAAAATTTCATTCATACTTTCATAAAGTATGAAAATTCCCATTTTATTTTAACTCATTGAAGAGTGCTATCTAAGAGGAGCTATGTTCTTCATCAGAGGATGTGCCTACTGCAAAACCATAGTCCGGGAGGGAGGGAGCCAGGGGAATACATATTCAGACCCCTTTTCCATCCTTCCCTTTGATGTTTCCCTATGGCTAAATCCAGTGGAAGCCAGAGTGGCAGGGAGTTCATTTATTAAGTCCGTAAAGATCAGTCTCCTGTGGCTTAGAAAGGTGTGGAGAAGGGTGCAGTATGAATATGAACAGACAAATGGAAAATTTCCACATCCACGGTGAAAGCTACAGCTAATCTGTCTTAGCAGTATTGGGATCAGATGGAGTCACAAAGCTTGACACTGCCAATGTCTGAGGAAAGAAGGCTTTATATTGGTCTCTTAGTG